>JANPWX010000019.1:6545802-6626235 GCA_024734555.1 Trochalopteron elliotii
CTGTGCCTCTTGTGAAGCTCGGCTGGCATCAGAGCCATGTGCTTATGTAAGCTGGTATCACTCTGACTCAGTATGAAGACTAAAGATCCTGATGCAGAGGTGTTAGAGCAGGAATTAGATCCTCCCTAGATACCTTGTCCCTTCTGCCCCAGACTATCCCATCTCACTGGAAACAAAAGTGGCTGATGAATAAGTCCTAAACTCATTGGCTGTGTCTGTGGGTCTAAGCATACATCACCCACAGCATGCACAAAGCTCTGGGCTCCAAGGGCTACTCAGACTGAAGAACTGTTGGACAGCACCTGTGTGTTGAAATCAGGTCATGGGAAACAAGCAGGAAGGAAGAAAAGTCTGGTTCATACCCAAGTCTCACCCTGATATGAAGATGACGTGGGCAGTGTGTACATCCAGGTTATAAGGTGTCCCCAGGTTCCTATCAAGTATTTTTTCATTGTCTACTAGTAGTACATCATGGTTTGATTTCCTTATGTCTATCATCATCAAGTTTTTTAAAAGGTTGTAACTAAAGCAGCCGTGCATCAGCATTCATAGAGCCATCTGTGCTAATGGAGCAGTTCCCACCTGTCCTCTTGTTCCTCAGGCAGCAGAAGTGCTTTCCCCCATGAGCTTCAGCATCAATACGTTGCTGTAAAAGGAACTTAGGAATAATTGTCATAATTGATAATCGTATTTCAACTGACTTTGCAAACATGCACTAGGTCTGCCCCAGTTCTCCATTGGTGGATAGAGGGAGAGAAACACATAAGCTTCTTTGTAATAAATACCTGAGTATCTAACACAACTATCAACCCAGGTAGTGTTTGCAGCATTTGACATTTTTGAGTTTGGATTTTTACTTTGACACCTGTACTATGAAATAATACCTCAACATAAATTGAAGGTGGCTAACATAAGAGGCACACAGTTCAAGCCTGCTTTCTAGATTGATACAATGCTTTCCTGTGACATATGTAGGGAATCCTCACCCCAAAAGACATCATAACCACAATCCGGTCTAAGCTATTCCTGCAAGGTGAGGAACAGATGCACAATTCTCCTCAAAAATGTGGGTACACAGGAAAGGTGACAGATACTGCATTGTGTCCCTGCGAACAGTCTGTCATCAGAAATGCTGGGCCTTGCTTTACTGGCACAAATACAGACTTTGTGCTCTGAAACCAAACAAAGTACTTTGTGAGGCACGTGACATGCCTAAACCTGCTGTTTCTGCTGGCTTGGATGATGCTATTTAGAGCTGAACCACTTGGCCTTCCTTTCGCCTTCTCCCTTCTGTTACTGCTACCACTTAAGTGAAGATGCTGCCTGCTGGGTCTGAAACTGATTTATGCTCTCACAGAAGAGGAAGTGTACTGCAGTGCACAAAGGAAAAACTCCAAAAAGCAGTCTGAAAATAAAGGTTGATTTTTGATTAACCATAACATCTTTATCCTGAGTGTTATTAGAAACAAACATGTCCATCCTGCTAGCAGGACATGAGACACAGGCATAGGACACTGCTCAAGAACTCAGCAGTTTAGCTTTATTTAGATAAATGCCTCCCACTGAAACCAGTGGGAATAAGTTTTATAAATATCACTGAAGATCAGGGCCATTGAGGCAATAGTAAGAAATAATCCAGTGAATCTTTAAAACCATTTTCTATTAGAGTTAAGCTGTAACTAATGCTCCATTACAATTGAATACTGGAGTCCTTGGAGATGTCTTAAGTACCCACTTCAGGGAAGAGCTGCTTTATTCCAGTATGCAGTGAGTATTTGGGCAGTCCAGCCTTTGTCCCTGGAATCTCAAGTGAGTCTTACGTCTCTGTTCCCACCTACAAAGTGGGAAAGAGTGCCATCGAACAAGGCACTTGGGAGTGCTCAGACACTGTGATGATTATGACAATGAAGAAGGGACATTTTAAGAATCTGGATAAGTCAGAGCTAGATGCTAAAGGAGAGCAAGAGTGACATTTGAGCCAGGTGCTTTTTGTATAGCAGCTCTTTCCATTTACCACTCCTTCAGGGTGAAACTTTAGTTCAGTAATTCTTGTTGCCTCCTATTGACATTCTTTCCAAGTTTAGTGGCCTGTTTCTGAGGAAATAAATTAGACTGCAGTATAAAAATTTTAACTCAAGGCCACTCAGTGTATTGACAGATTTCTTTATGCTGGGTACAAATTAACACCTCTTTCCAAAACACTTTGTATTTCCAGTTACAGCTGAGAACTCCTGTTCAGTTTATTAATTTCTGAGATTCAAGACAGGTTGGGGGCAGAGACAGAAAGAGGGAGCATTATAGATTTTTAACTGAATTACCTTGTCTTTTAATCTGGAATGCCTGCTTACAACATCAGTTTTTCTGTGCAGAACTGGAGGAAATATTATCCCAGGTATTATCATACTTGCAGACATATTAGGAATGTTCAAGTTTCATGCCCCAAAGCACAACTCACTCAGTTGACTCCCACCTCTTCCAGTGCACAAGCTGGTGTGTGAGCATCATGCCTTGAGTAGAAAGACCACTACAAGCTTTGTGTATGGACCATGTGCCTGAATTCTCCCACTCTCCTACAGCTCCACTGGATTTCAGCTTGACCATCTCTCCTAAATAATGCCTCTGTCCTCAATGCTCGTTGCCTGATCTCATCTATTGTCTGCCTGAGGTTTGCAAAACAGGGGCACAGGGAACAAAGCTGAAGGTTTCATGCTGTCTCTGCTTATGCACTGAGGCCTTTTCTGAAGTGTGTTCCTTTATAAAAACACGAATTCAAAACAAGTGTTGCGAGCCATGTTCCAGCCTGCGAGTCTGGGCCTGCTGATACAGGCTGCTATTTGGCTAGGAGCACTCATCAATCAGGCTTCAGGAGTGGACAGAAAGCATTTACAGCCAGCAGCCTGAGCCACAAAATCTAAAACTCAGCAAGAGCTGCTTATAAATAGTATGAAACAAAGTAGTGAAAATTAATCTTGTGTATCTGCAGGGGTTTTTAGGTTAGATCTTTTTTCAAGATGGAAAACAAAGGTCTATTTCTGCAGCAGTCATGAGGGTTTTTCACTTTGAATTATCAAAGTTATTTCAGAGGAAAAAAAGATGAAAGGTTACCAAAAAAAAAAAAAAAAAAAAAAAAAATCACTCCTGCCTTCTCTTCTTTCTCCTTGCTATGGCCTAGGTTCAATCACAGCAGCACAAAGCATTGATGTGGCATTTGGCACAACCAAGGTGCTGAGGAATCTTAGAGAACTGTAGAATCATAAACTGGCTTTTGTGGGAAGGAACATTAAAGATCATCTAGCTCCAGCCCTCTGCCTTTCATTAGACCAGGTTTCTCAGAGCCCCATCCAACCTTGCCTTGAACATCACCAGGGATGGGGCAGCAACAACTTCTCTGAGCAACCTGTTCCAATGTCTCATCACCCTCAGAGTAAAGAATTTATTCCTAATATCTAATCTAAACCTACTCTTCTTCACATTAAAACCATTTTTCCTTGTCCTATCCACTCCATGCCCTTGTGAAAAGTCCAGTCCTTATGGAGTCCATTTAGGTACTGGAAAATGTTATAAAATCTCTTGGAGCCTTCTCTTTTCTAGGCTGGACAGCCCCAGCAAGGGCAAGTGAACACTGAGGTGGTGGTGGGTGTGTGAGCTGCATCCCAAAGAAGATCAGTCACCGATGATGCAAATTCTTCTCCTGACTGTAGCAGATTCAGTTTGGTGCTCCTGCCCATTCCTCCTCCCTCCTCTGAAAAGTTTGGTACTCCCCTCTCTTTGCTGGATGCTCATGAGCTCTTTGTGTAGCTGCCATCCAGTCATGCCAGTGGAAACCTGGATGAAGAGCAGGACAAGGATCTCCTGATCCAGTGTGGAAAGAGGAGCATCTTAAACCCAGAAAAGTGAGTCACCCCCTTGGTCATTAAAACGTTGATGGACAGTTTGCTTCCCATGCAGCAGCACTACTTCTTGTCACTGGGAGGGAGCACCTGATGAAACTGGCCTTGCTTGCATGAGCAGGGAGTAGTGTCAAGAGCTGTGATCCATCCACAGTTTTTCCACAGCATGTTCAAAAGTACAAAGACAGGGACATCAGCTGTGTAGGAATCTGGCCAGACAGCAGACAGGGTGGGGATAACAGTGCTCAGCATGGCAGCACTTGTCTGAGGACCCTCCAGGAATCTCAGCAGGATGGGTCTTTTTTAGGGAGTGTCAGCAAAAGGAAGATTATGTCCCTCAAAAATAATTGGTGTTTTTCAGATATCTTCCAAGTGAATTTCAGATGCAGCTCTATGCTATTATTAAACATGAAATAGGTGCTAATGCAAAGGGAGGAGGAAGCAGCTCTATGCACAGGTACTCTGGCAGCATTTTCTAACCTTTTGAAATCTTGTAGGCTCAATGTCTGATGCTGCAATGATGCAGTGTCCAAGAGAGAAAGGGAAGGAGGGTTTAGGGAAAAAAATAGCTGTAATGTGCATAGTACTCTAAAAAGAAACAGCAATCAGACAGTAAAGGGGCACATTTGAAAGAAAATAGACTTAGCTAGCTGCTCCAACCCCCTTCCTGTCCCTAGAGGATTTTGATTAGGCTTCTGCCTGACAAGCCTGAAGGAAGGACCTCAGTTGTTCATCTCAGCCTTATGGATTTGTGCCAGATTTCTGGTCACATTTATACAGACTTGTCCCCAGCAGGATAGAAAGATGTCCTATTTTTAGCAAACTCAAAGATCTAGCATATGGCCTGCAGTCTATCATCCTGAGCCCTGGATGCCACGTTGCATAAAAGGAGCAGGGTTATTTGGGATCACTGCCTGGATGGGAAGACCTCCAAGGACAATCTTAGTTGTGTAGGTGTTTCAGGAGGTGATATTCTTTCTTCTGAGTCCATGAGTCATCTTGCTTAATGTCACTAAATTCTTTCATGTGAAACAAAAGTCATGAACCTCACTACTTTTGGCCAAGTTTCAAGTTTCACAGCATCTACAATAATTTTTCAGAAGGATGACTCTGCCTCCTGAGATAATGGGACATTATGTCTATCCCTCCTAAAAAGCTGTCTGTGTAGTTCATGGATTTCTTTTGAAAATATGGTCTCTTACTTTGTATTTTGTTGCAAATTCTTTGGCCAGTCTGGCTCTGAAGGGTATGAGGTGTTGTAGAAAAAACAGTGATATAGACCAAAAAATGATCTGTGTTTATAAATGCTTTAGCAAGATCTACCCTGGTACCTTTGCCATTCTCTCTTCTCTTGAATTTGTTATGCAGAAAACATGGGCACTGAAAATCCCTTGGTTATTACCACCATAAAATTTGAACATTATCATGCAGAAGCAAGGGCAAAATGTATTTTGATCTAATTGCTCATCTGTGTGGATCTAACAAAGCACATCCACGTTGTGGATATTAGGTAAGGCCTGTAGACGGCATTGCTGTGGCCTGTTCAAGCCCTAAATAAAGGGTGGTGCACGGATGGACTGAAGGATCCAGCTCTGTTCTAGATGCCTTCTCCTTCAACCTGAATATTTTTGTCTGTGCAGACCAAAAAAGTCCAAGATTCGTCAGTTCACAATGGTTGGATGTGAAACAAGGCCAGTAATTTCACCTAATCCATAGCACATAGACTTTTTGTATTGCATCTGTTTGTTCAGATGTAGATGCAGCTGCAAGTTTAGTTATTTGAGGCCTCCTTCTTTAGATGTAGGTGAGATGTTGACTTAGGTCATCTTGTCCTAAAATTCACTGATCTCTAAAACAACCATTATGTGAATTTTTCTCTGGGAGTAATCACTATTATGGTTTGGGTTAAAATACCTTCTAAAAAGGTCTTGATGTTTTCAGTCAAAATTACAATGTTAGATGAGGTAAATGTAATTTTTTTCTATATTAAGTCTTTCAAACTCTGAGGTTGGAGGCATCTTGACATATTTATGAGCAAAATCTTCCCAAGCATTACCTAATTTGGAGAGAATGATTATGATAAATTGATATTATTAAATGTTTGTTAAGAGTTTCTTCTTTCCTAAGAGGAAGGTGAGTGAAGCAGAGTACATTTTTTTTCTTTCCTTTCTTGTAAGGGAAAGAAGCATCCCTGTTTATTTCCAATAAGTGTCTTAACAAAATTCTTTCAGCTGCATACTATAATATCCCCTAACTACTGGGTGGGATGAAATCACCTTAATGAAAATAACATAAAATTTCACTTTTTCCATGAGCCGCATAATGGTAGTTCTTTCACCTTTTGTTTGGTTTCTCCTGCGTAGAAACTCTAGAAATTTCTAAACCTGCATTTCTAAAAATGCAGGGGTTTCTAGGTTGGTGGGGTTTTTTTGCTGTTTGTTTTGGTTTGGTTTGTTTGTTTGTTTTCATTAGAAGGGTTTTTTTATTTCTTTGAAGGTTTTGAGAAGTTTTATATTTTACATCTTCATTTGGTCCACAGACATGTGCAAACCTGTTCCATCTACAATTTTCCTGCTCACACAAACTCACACGTATAGTTTGATCAATTCAGTCCCTACCAGGTTTATTTCCACCCATTCTGAAAGGTTTCTACCTCACCTGTGTCAGTACTCCCACTACTAAAACACCTAGCACTATGTGTCAAAATAACCCTAATCCAATTTTTACTCTCCTTAGCATGCTGAGTTAGAATTTTATGGTGATGCAGGAGCTGTTATTAAAGCAGCTGTGTCACCCCTGCAACACATCAAGGGGAAGTCAGGAAGTGGGAAACTTAGGCCGCTTTTATCCTCACTTTTAAGCCAGAGCTGCAGGCTTATGCATTGGTTGTGTTTACACTGATAATGAGACACTGACCTAAATCTGCCACCTGTATTTACAGTATGTACTGTGCACCCTGTTTGTATTCAGTTGCACCCAGAAGCTGTCCAGCCCCATCTGGGGAGTTCTGCTGAGGCCTGTCTGTGCCTATGTTGTGTTCAGAACACCTTTGAAAACCATGGGCTGTGGGCAGTTACCATCAACAAACACCAACCCTGTCTCTCCTGCTCCTAATCAGGAGGATTAGGATCAGGGATTCTTCCCTTGTGCACCTGGCATCTTGTCTCTATTGCCCAATCTTAGAAATAAGCCCAAAAGATACAAGACCACTTCTGAGAAGGACCTAGCACAATGGAGATTACTGCAATCAAACATGTTATGAATGAGGGAAGAGTGACTTATCAGTTTGATCTAGAGCAAGCACAATTCTCAAATTTGGTCAGGAACAGGTACACCTGTTGCAGATCTCCCTGTAAGACAATCTCCACAGGTTTTCAAATCTTAACCTCTCAGGGAGGCTTCACTCTCTGCTTAACATCAGGGGTGTATACTGAGCATTTGTAATCAGAAAGATATAGCATGTCTTAAAGATGGAGACCCTCCTAAACACCTGAGTCAGCTTCAAGTGAGATGTGCCAAAATGCAGAAAGAGCTCCAGTCAAAGGATTTCACAGTGACCATGTCTGCTCTGAGCTTTGTTGTTAAGGCCTCCCTGTAATCTGGAGCATTTTTAAACTTCTGCCTTGCAAACTCTACCCTCATTCTCAGTTCCCCTAGTGCCCTGATGCTTCCTTTCAGCAACAGCTGTTTTCTTCCTTCTTTTGTCTGGGTCTGCAGCAAACTCTCATTATTCCTCCTTGCTTTTCCACAAACCTTGAAAGGCAACT
Organism: Trochalopteron elliotii; assembly: GCA_024734555.1. Lineage (NCBI taxonomy): Eukaryota > Metazoa > Chordata > Aves > Passeriformes > Leiothrichidae > Trochalopteron > Trochalopteron elliotii. The sequence goes on from JANPWX010000019.1 coordinate 6,553,460, forward strand.
GGGTGGCAAGCAGTTATTGTAGATGCCCATCATGGGGCCCATGCGTTCTGCCAGCTATTCCTGCACCCCTTTGATGTTGCTGAAGTCTAATTCCTCATGCAAGGGGGGTCCACTCCCAGAGCACATTGTGCATCCCAGAGAGAACAAGCTCTGATTGTGCTGCCAGTCAAAGCACAGCAGAGTGCTGCTGGGGCTGATAATGGGAGACACAAAGGTGGGTGAGATCACACATTAAGGAGGGGAGGGAGAGAAAGACAGACAAACTTTATTGGAGTTCAGTGGTTGAGAAGAATAGCCAGGCTCAATTGGAAGATGGTGGAACAGAAAAGGAATTTCCACAGAGGTGGTGGAAAAGAAAAGAGATGGTGTTTTAACACTTCAGTAAAGGCCTGAGATTTTTCTTTGAGCATTGACAGACCTCCTGTTTTTTGAGCTGGTTCTTTGGCTTCTAGCCCAACATCTATGATTCAAGGCGAGCTACTACTTGCAGTGCTTTTGAGGCAGAGAGAGCATGTTAAAATACTGGTTTTTTAGAATTACCAGATTATTTCAGTATGGGTAAAATATTAAGAATTTTTCTCTTTTTTTTTTCCTTTCTTCCTTCACCTTCCTCCTCCTCTCTCTCTTTCTGCTAAAAATCAAACAACTTTTTTTTTCCCATTTTAGAAAATGTTTCCAGCTGGGGAAAGGCCTTTGAACTGAGGCAAGGCCACCAGCCATTATACGGACAGAGTGGAATAAAGATTATGAAAAGGCTACTGGTGAGTGGAAGGACTTATATTTAGAAACAAAATGGGAAGAGAATTTCCTTGAAAACTAGATTTTTAAAAATAAATTTAATAGACTTTTCCTAGCTTTTTTGTTGTCATTTATTCCATGCTGTGTATCCATTACATAACGTATTTTTATGTAATTTTATGCTACTAGCCAGGTGTGCTGTGAATAACCATGCTGACTTTCAGGTTCATTGAATTTATCCAACAATAAGGATACGGCAGCATACAGCTTATTGTGCAATTAGTAGAAATTCGAGCTGCAAAACAACATTTCAGATTTAAAGCTCTGCTTTTTGGAGGTGACAGGGTTTGAGATTCTCTTCTTATTAACATTCAATAGGACTGAAAATGAGACATTTACAATGAAGCACATATAAAGAGGATGAGAAAAATTGAGAGTAGGCCCTCTTCAATACAAGAAACTTATTTCATTCACTAAAATGATAAAATGAAGCTGAGTTTAAAAGGAAGATGATAAAGAGTTTGAGACAACACCACCACTCAGGAAAAGAAAACAATGTTTCTTATTATCAGTTCTTTCCTTTGCTGTTTTCAGGATGCTGTAATGATCACCCCACAAGTCTGGACTCTCTAGGTCCTTGGGATAGCATCCTTAGTCTGCCTCCTGCCCCCTAGGTCTGAACACAAGTAGGGGAGATATCAATGTCAATCAGCTCTAACAATGATGTACAGTATAGGGTTTAAAAGGATGAATAATCATTTGTATTCCAGTTCTTGGTTAATACTATATGTTATATGCCTTTCCCTCCCTTCACAGACTTTTCTTTGGAATATGATGGTGGCCTTGTTCTTAAGACTCACTTCAGGTCAGTGTTTGGAAATCACCTACCACAGTTAAAAGAATGGGGCAATATGACTAATAAATTTTGTAGATATGACAGGATATGCTGAATAAATGCATGTACATTTTCTCTCTTTGCATATACTTTCTTTACACTATGTGCTTCAGACTGATCAAATATTATAACAGAAATAATTGTATAACTTACTCCATAAAAAAAGATTTTATTAATATATAGAATATTATTCCTTTATCATATCAATTCACTTTTAAAACTACATTTGAATCACAGTATGAATTTTTGCATTGAGTTTTCTAGCATTTACCAGGTGACTAATCAGGTCAAAATCTCTTTATTGCAACAAACTTGTTGTGGAATGATCTGTAATACCATGGCAGAAGTGGTTTGTGACATAAATATATGCGTCCTCATTTGCATACAACCATTTCAGTTTTGCCATTTGGCACCTCCTTGAATAGAAAGTTAACTCCACTTATTCCTCTAAATACTGACCTGTGGTTTGTTCAATATTAAATAAATTTGCAGTTAGACTTCTTGAGACCTTACTTTCCTCAAAAATAAGCAGAATTCATCTTCTTTGAAATAATTCCTTTGAGATTTCTTCCACCTCCTTGTTGCCTTCCAGAGTGCCTTCCTTATGATCTGGTTGTTACCAGATATTATGGTTTCAATCAGTGATATATTGGATGAAAAATGACAGGCCCATTTGAGATAAACAAAAAAAAAAAAAACCAGCAAAAGAATGTATGAAAATACATATATGTAAGAAAGTCACCAATTTTGATAATGCCCCTTTAAAGTTTTACTGTTGTACTTTCAGTGTAGTGCTTCAATTTGTACGTGCACAGTGTCTGCTCTGACAGGTCAGCCCTTATGAGTTATAGTGAACCAAATCTAAGATCAGTATCCAGTCACTTAATTTGTGACCAGCAGTGAATATTACCTGTTAGCTACAGATCAATTAGGGGCCCTATGGAACTAATGTGAACTGGGACTTCTGAGGGCTGTACTGTTGCACAGAGCAGCACTGCTGATAAACACATTTTCATATTGTTCTTTACAGCTGAGCACAAGTATTTTAATTCCTTGGGCTTAGCTTGTCAAGCAAGTACTTCATTCACCAAGCAGATCTCCTTATGCTCGGGGTATACCAAAATTTAGGGAAAAAACGTTATTTATAAAAGAGTGACAATATATTATGTGATTGCATAGTTCTTAGAAGTGATAGAATGCAGGTGGCTGCCCCTGATTTTGCCTCTAGCAAGAACTGCAAGCCAAGAAGACTGCATGCCCCTTTGCTTCAAGACTTGTTATTGAAAGGGCAAATTCCAACCTAATACCCTTGGATATTGTTAGGATTGTTATTTGACCCCAACATAAAATGGTAAATAAATTGTGCATTTCTTCAGCTTGGATTCATGCTTTGTTCTAGTTCCAGGAGCTGTCCTTTTAACTGGTTGACTCAAAGTCTTTCTCAAATGCAGCTTCATGCATGTGCTGATTTGGGCTGGGGCAGAGTTAATTTTCTTCACAGTGACTGGTACAGAGTGATATTTTGGATTTGTGCTGGCAACAGTTTTGAATTCAAGGACATTCTCATTGCTGTCAAGCAGGGCTTACACAGAGTCAAGGGCTTCTCTGTTCCTCATCCCACCCCACCAGTGAGGAGGCTGGGGCCACAAAAGGAGTTGGGAGGGGACACAGCCAGGACAGCTGACCCCAACTGACCCAAGGGACATCCCACACCATATGGTGTCATGGTCAGCATAAAAAACTGAGGAGAAGGAGGAAGGAGAGGGACATACGGAGTGATAATATTTGTCTTCCAAGTCAGTGTTATGGGTGGTATAACCCTGCTTTCCTGGGGGTGGCTGAACACTGCCTGCCCATGGGAAGTGCTGAAAGAATTCATTGTTCGGCTTTGCTGGCATGTGTGGCTTTTGCTTTACCTATTAAATTGTCTTTATCTCAGCCCACAGATTTTATCGCTTTTATCCTTCTGATTCTCTTCTCCATCCAACGGGGGGAGTAAGTGAGCGCCTGGTGGGTGAGTTGCCAGCTGATGTTAAACCACAACAATACATGCAAGATGAAAGATCTCTTCTAATTTTAACTATTTAATCATAACCATAAACGATCCCACAAAACCTTTTGGGAGCAGGAGACTGCCAGCTGCCATGTCCTAGTCAGGGTCTAATTATATAAACACGACTAATTATATTTCACTTAACCAAAACCTTCCATAAAACTCCTGTTTAAAAGTTTTTCTATATTGCTCAATTGCATTTATGAACACATAATTTCCACACTACAGCCAAAATGTACTTTAAGGGTGTGTGAGTTATCACTCACATATGCAGCTGTTAAGAAAGCACTTAGAAGACTTATGGGAGGAAAAGCACATTGTGTCACACACACACAAACATGATTGCTGGGTGAAATTATCACAGAACAAGGACAATAAACAATTACTTGATTGTTACAGGCTATGTCAATAAGTTTAATATATCTCTGTATTATCACTGTATCTGAACCTTTTTGTGGCAGGCAGCATTCAAGCATGATATAAACTCTGCTACAATCCCTGTGTCTGAAGAAACTAAAAGAATTCTTCATTTCTAGAGGAACTTCACTTTTTGATTTGGCCTTTACTTTAGTTCCTTGATAATAATAATGTTTTGTCATGTTTTGGCCCAAGTATTGTTCATATTCAAAGATGATCCTGTACATTGAAAATGGAAGTTATGCTCTGTGTCTGTCTTTCCTGTAACAGCAAATGGGAAGCTCTTCCTTCCCCAGGGTGAGAGAAGTTGTCATGCACCAGAATCTAGAGAAAAATCCTGTCCTGACAAAGACTTGATCCCATGAGGAGGGATTATCCACACAACAGGTCTGCTGCCATCAGCTAGACCATTCAAAAAGACCATCTCCAAGGGTTACTCTCAAAAAAGATATCTTCCCACCCATAAAGTGATTTCTGCTGTTTGTAGCTTCTGGGCAGAAAATAAGATCAGTAAAAAAAGACTGTTTAAATGAGGGAAGAAAATGCTCTTTACTACTACTGCATGGCCCCCTTTCCAAGGACAAAATACATTCCTGGGAAAAAAATTGTCTCCATCTTCTCTTTCTCAAGGGTTCCAAATTTTCAGTGAGCGAAAGCAGAGGAATGAATAACCAGTAATGAATCAAGAAGTATTGATGCAGAAACTATGAATATGTGAAACTCTCACATAGGCCTTTCCCTTAGATTCTTAAGAATTCACCCTATTTTGAGCAGAAAATAGGACTTTTTACAGTGTCATAACCTGTTTTTGTCTGGTCATGCCTCACATGTGAAATGAAAACTTGTCCTTTTGCCTCTCTTTTCTCCCAAATGCTTTCCTCCAAATATTGATTGTCTCCTGAAATTTGGTTAGTATTTTAAATTTTTACTCCTTAAGGCAGTGATCCACAAACTTCTTCCTTGAGGATCTTTGTAATTAACAGAGCTCAGGAAATAATGTTTTTGGTCAAAATGTTTCTTGTTTTTTTTTGTTTGTTTTTTTTCTGACAATATTGTTTTTGTTAACAACATCACCTTTGTTTAGTAATGCTATTAGCCTTTTGAAGATCAGTGGCTTTGTTTAGCACTGCCTTGTGATGCCTTTTGACCATGATTCAGGAGCTATTTGAGGACATGCCTACAGCTCAGTGACCTCACAGATTCCATGACCAGACTCATCAGCAGTGCTTATTCATATGAATGAAAGAGTGCAGGTCTCTGTGGTTATAATTAGGACTCTGTTGAAGGATTCAGCTGAATGGGTTCTTCAGACTAATATAACTTGAGAAACATTAACTGACCAACCTTGGCTATGGCTTTTCATGTTATTTTTTTCTTTCTACTGAAGGTTAAGCTCAATATTAATAGCTGATTGCAGGAATCAAGAACAATGTAAAACAATGTATCAAATTAGCCAGCTGGAAAGATAACCTGGTAATCTTCCAATGAAATGAGTCTTCTTTATCTGAGGTGTAATGCTGACCACAAACATGAAATACTATAGCCTAAATGGAGTCATTTAAGGAAGAAACATATGCTCAGTTATCATTTAGACATTCAGGCATCTCATTACATTGCAGCAATTTTTCCTTTGTCATAATCCAGCAGAAAATTCTATTTGCAATAGAAAATTAATTTTCCTACTTATGCTCTGCTACAGACATTATCATGATTTGTTGTCAACATAAATTATCAAGAAGTGTTACACTGTACAAAATAATTTAACATATAATAATACTTTAGAGAAAATACAGGATCTTCTCATATCCTTTACCTGTGTGTCCCTCTAAGGGAATTTCATTTGGTTGATTTATAGTGGCAGAGGGAAGACACTTACTTTTGTTGTTTTACCTTCAGGTTCATTAATTTGTGCTAGCTAACTTATTGAATGAAATTCTAATGCTTTTTTTCATTTATTTATGCCTTGCTAGATCATGCCAGATACTGACCACATTTAGCTCTCACCTATTTAAGGATTTAATCTGTTGACAATTTTATCTGGCAATATATTCCATTTGCTTTTCTGCTGGTAGATAATCTGTTAATAAAATATAATCCAAATACAAATAATGATAACAAAATATAATCCAAATATAATTAATGATTAAAGTTGTCATTTAAAAGGCAAAAAACTTTGGTCTTAATAAAGGTGACTATGCCAGCAATTCAGCCAAGTATTTGAATAGGTATTTAAGTACCATGAGAGACAGCCTAGGAATGTGATAGAGTCCCCCTTAGTGAGGGCTTTTCAGATTGATTGTTGAATAACCATGTGGGAATGATGACATTGAAGGAGCTGATTCAAGCTGAAGGCAGAGAGCTTAACTAGATGATCATTTTGTCCAGCTGACATTCTCTACCATTCAGTTTTCTGTGTGAGTAAACTCCAGTGCAGAAAAAACAACCAGGCAGTGTCTCAAAGAATTTGAATTAATTCTGGCTTAGGAAAGCAAAGTGAAAAAAGTTTGCTACCCTGTCAATGAGCATTGTTTGATGGGAGGCACCCAGTGCTGAGTATGACCTCAAAAGAAGTTAACACCTGAAACTATTAAGACAGTAAGTGAGATAAAAGGATATTATCCCTTGAATTGTTTGTATTAACTGAAAAAAAAGAGGAGAGGGAAAGTGTGTTTCAATCTTATGAGCAGAGTGTTTATTTGTTCACTAATGTCTGCAAAGCAGCAAGTCCTGAAAAAAATGAGTGAAGGGTTCTTGTATAAAAGGTTATAAATCGTATGAATTCTAATTTAATAGCAGAATAATAGGAAGCTTTAATAAGGATTGATTCTTGTTTGTTATAACTGTTATCCAAACATAAGAGTAAGATACCATCCTCAAGGAGACATCTGGAAAATAGTAGGCACAACAATGGAATATTCATGGATCATGATAATGTACAGTTTTGTTTGCTATTTTTTTTTGTAGTGAAAGCAGTAAAGCTATTTAAAAAACAAAGTCACAGCTGATGAGTTTCAATCCTTAATTCAGTTTCTTTTAATTAAAAGCTCAGTAGACAAAAGCTTACAATAAGTTTATCTTCTAGACTAACAGAGCACAGCATTTCATTTGTTAGAAGTAACTCAGAGGACTGCAAAATAATAATAATTAAAAAGTTAAAAATGAAACAAGTTTGTTTGGAGATCTTTGCATTCAGATAAATCCAAAATGATGAAGTATTTTGTATGTTTTCCACAGACCTTGAACCAAATCCCTAATCACTGCTTAAACATAGCATCAATTTTGTTTTCATGATTTGCAGCTGATTTTGCACTCACTGCCCTGATCATGAATAGCTGTGTGGCATAAATCAGTATGTCCTCTTTACTACTGAAGAATATCAACTCAAAACTGCACAACTTTAACTGAGTGAAAATATGGGCCAGTGGAGAATTTCCAGTCTCCCAGGCAGAGAGGGTTTTGTCTGTCATTTGTTATTGGTCTCATGCAGAAGGTGAGACTCGTGTGACAGTAAAGAGCAACCATAAAGCACAGAGCTCACATCTGTTAGTGGCTACACAGACTTCAAACACAAAAAGTAATCAAACTTCAGCTGAAAATTAGTGGATTCAGACAGGGCCAGAGTGAGGATTGCAAGGAATCTGGGGCCTTTTTGACTGAGCACTTGTCTAGCTACATACACTGTATAATTGTTGTCCTCATCACTTCCTTCCTCCTCATTCTTACTAGTAATACTAGTCTGGAGTTCTATTAAGTTAAAACTACTATCAATATACAGGTTTACAGTAGTATAAAGATGTTTTCAAACATTTATTCTGTCTCTGTTTATCTTTATGCCTCCTTCACACCTTGAAAATCCTTTATCAAGCAATAGCAGGCTTCAGAAAGGTCACAGGGCACACAGTGTGACAATTTTCACTGTAAAATCAAATGTTCCAGAAGCTTATTTCCAGATTCATGAACACTTTTCATAACATCTTGGTGATTTGTGCTGACATCAGTGTCCATATTCAAAAGAAATACAAAAATGCTGCTTTCAGTTAGAGTTTTTGGTCACTTTGCAAACAGAATATATAACTATAGAAGGTAGGATTCATGGTATGACAGTGTCCCAAGCTTCATCCACACTGCCTGTGGTATATTCCCAAATGTTATAGGCAGGAATTGGGCAACTGTTTTTGGATACTTCTTCACAAAAAAATACCCATTTTCAGGGTAATCTAAACAGTTCACAGATAATTTTGGGGGAAGTTAAAATGAAGCTGGGAGGAGATGGAGAGGTGGAGAGTATAGGTGTATGTATTCACACAAATCCCAGGGAACTATGGTTGTCAATAAAAATACATTTTGCCCCTCCAAACAAGGGCAAATTGCACTCAATCTTTATTAAAAAGGAAATTACATAAGTCTTAGCTATGCACTTCTTTTTTTTGCCTTATGGAATACATGGAGAAACCTAATTTTATTAATTTTGTAAAGTTATCTGGTAAATATTGAAGACAATTCATTTTTTTTATGGGCCAGTCATGAAGAGCTTACTCTAAATATTTTCACCATGTTAAATGCTTGCAGCTGGGGCTGAGGAACAAACCTGTGTTACATTTCAAACCCTGAATTGATTCTGTTCAGGATTGTCTACATCTCTATCAGCCAGTGATAATTTAATATCCTTCAGCAGACCTTTTGCCCTGCTGCCTGTGGAGCCATCACTACTTCCCTTGTTAATTATTTTTCTACCTTTAAACAGTGAAGGGAAGAAAAGAGCTGATGCTGGTGAAATCGCCTTACCTGCAGCAGACACAGTTGCTGGAATGTTTACTAAGACCCTCCATCCCTTCATGCCTGACAGGCTTAATGAGCCCGATAGGTACAGCTCTCTCTGTGGCTTGAATGTCTCAGCAGCTTTTCAGGTAGTGCTGCCTCCCTCTGAGTTTCAAGACATGAAAATATTAATTACTCATTCACGATATGAGCAACCTGTTTTGATTTTATTTGTTGCAAATTTGCCACCAAATCATTCTCTTTTTGTTGTCTTTTAATTTGTTGGGTTTTATTCTGGCATAGGAAATAGTGGGTAAGCTGGCAGATTTGAAGATGACTCACAAGAACCAAGGATTGTTTTCATTTTGTTTTTTTCTCTCCAACATAAATATTTTTACCCTGTTCAGAAATCTGCTTCTTGGAAACACCTCCCCAGTTTCTCAGTCAGTACTGAAGGCACATACAACACATTCTACATTACAGATAATAATAACAGAAAGAAGTCTGTGACATTTCATCTACTTATTTTAGTGTCTGTGATGTAAAACTCACTGATGACACCCAAGGTGTCTTGCAGAGATAAGACGATACTGTTTGCTCATATTTTGAAGGAAAATTTTGCTCTCTTCCATTTAAATATTTACAGTGAGTGTATTCATAAGGACAGCTGCTTTTAATAGAGAAGCACAGCTGGAACTATGCGCTTGTGTGCTGGGTAATTTATTTTACATTTTACAGGCCATAATTTAGGCATAGAATGCTAATTTCAGTCTGAATTTTCTGGGGATTATAGGCTTGCAGGGCACGTGGTGTCCTTGACCAGCATCAGGCAGACAGTGAGGAGATCACTTAGAAATGTTGTTTAAGGATTTCAAACTAAAAGAAGGAAGATTTTTACCCCTCAGGTTTCCTTGAGAGAAAGTTAACTCAAGGTGCCTCAATAACTTCTCTTCAAAGAATAAAGTTATATCCCTGTTCCAGACTATATCTACCAAAATTAACCAGTCAGACCAGGGAGAAAGATTGGTTTAATCCCTTTCACTTTACTACGAATTACAAAATTATTTCTGGGATTTAAATAAACAGAGCCTCTCCAGCAAGCCATATCTCCTTGTCCTGACCTTGGTTCATCCTGAAGAGAAGGGTGTCTTTCTTTCTATCTGCAGACCCGAGCCCACAACCACGATGAAATGTTCTGCCTGAGAAGTTCTGCGGTGCTTCTTGCAAATTTTTGGGCTGCTACAGAAAAGTTGGGATGGTTCTTTAAGCAAATGAGTACATGCTGGGTATAAACTTTGAACTTATCAGAGAAGCTGTACAGTAAAAACAGACATGCAGGAGTGGAAGATTTGATGTCCATGCAGTCCAGTCAAAAGGCACGGACAAGACACAGATGTATCCTAGACTTAAATACATGACCTGCTGAATGGATCCTGCCAGCAGGACCTTTGTTTTGTTGACTAAAGGGTGGCAGTGTAAGGAGGAAGAATGCATAAGGAAATTGGGAGTAAGTTCCCTTTGTTACAGACTTCTTTGTGCGAAAAGATATAAATGAGACTGACATTGTTATAGGCCCAAAGTGTGACCCAGATGTTGATAACTAGAAAACGGTTAAAGGAAGAAGAAAAATAATGAGTCAGTCTGCTGAACAGGTGCAAGAAGCATAAGGAATAAACAGGAGATTCTGTGAATCTTAATTGTAGTATACTGGACTCAGTTGGCAAACCAGAAAGCTGGAGGATGCAAGTGCAAATAACTGAATTATAATATCATCTGCAGATGGTTTGTGCCTTTTTCAGTAGTGGAATTGACATTTCCAACATATTACAAGCTTAAAATTTCCCCTCAACCAACAGGTGCCCTTTCACAAAATCAGGTGGTATAGAAGGAGCTTTGCACCTGGAAATACCTCTCAGGAATTTTTCTTTGAGAAACAGCAAATATTACACAGTACCCTACAGAGCAGGTTCCTGGCACTGCTACATGCAGTGGTGGTGCTACATTCTGTAATGGAGAACCACCACACTTGGAGGCTGGTAGCGATGCGAGTTTCAGATTTTTATATTTGTATCAGTATTTGTTATAGGTCTGTACTTGGTATGTTCCTTCCACCCCCCCATTCCTACCCCTGTGGTTCTTCCTGATGTAACCCCTCCCCCTTCCATTCCCCATTGGGTCAGTGTTTCCCCACCCAGACCCCGAGCTGGGAAAAGGGGACACACCATGCCCACTCTCTCTCTCTCTCTCCCCTCTCTCTCCATGCTTCCCCCATGCTGAGAAGGGGTTCTGGCAAAACCTCTTCCACATGGCTGCACTGAGTAAACATCCTTCCTAACCCAAGAGAGAGCACATTTCCTTCATCCAAGCCTGAACCACGCGCAGCTGCTGAGCAGACGAACCCACATGAGATGTTTCTGTGGTCTGGAAGGATTCACTGCTAGCTGGTAGCAGCCCCCACCACGAGAGAAACTTCAACAAAATGGCGCCCAAACATTTGGCAGATCTCAGCTCAGCAAAGAACCTCAGAAGAGCAAACATACCCCAGAGAGGACATGTGAGCTCCAGAGGTGCCCAGCTAAGCGTGTGAGCAAGGCAGCCAGCGTGAGCTCTGCAGAAGGCAGGCTCTACATCACAGAGAACACTGAAAAACCCCACCAAGGGACTCAGGAGAAATTTCTCTTTGGTTATTTTGTTGCAGTTGGCCATCATCTCCAGCAGAAGAAAGGGTAGCTTTCCACAGCACTGGAAAGTCCTTTCAGGGGGCTTGGATCTTTACAGCACCACGAGTTTCCTTCGCTATGCCCTGGATGGTAAGTTTTAACCACTCTTTTGGTTGTTCCTTGAGGGAACAGGGCTTCAGAGCCCATGGTTTCTTTTCTCTGAGGGAGGAAAGAATTTGGAGAAATCAACTGCGCAGTTGTGTGGGAACCTGCAAGATTTGCGGTTCCTTCCGTTAAAAGACTGTCCCGGTGGCCATTTTGTCTTTCTTCCTTTCTGTCTCTGTCTCTCTGTGAAAACCTCGTGGCTTGGGGTGCTTTCAGGTTTCGCGCACTTGGTTCTTTGTTCTACAGTGCCACTTGGTGGCCCACGGCAGGCGCGGCCACCCCCCTCCACACTTCACGTGGCTTAGGAGTGGTGAGCAGTTGCAACCTTTTAATTTTCCTACTTTCGTGGTACTGTAAAACCCTGCAGAATGGGTGCGAATTTTTCTGCAGAGCAGAGGAACGTCTTTTATAAGACCAGTGCAATTTTGTTAAAATCTGGAGTTAAATTTTCTGTGATTGACTTGAAAAAATTCCTTAAGCTGCTTTTCGATTTTTCCCCTGAGACCAATGTGCATTTATGTGAAGATTTAAATTTTTGGAATGCAGTGAGTGAAAAATTTAACGATTTGGCCCAAAAAGGAAATTTTAAAGTTGCAAAATATACTAATTACCCTCTCCAAATGCTAGTCATCTTAGCTCATAAGGAAAAAAACCAGAAAAACCAGTCACACGGAAAAGCCTCTTTGTTCCAGAGCTCCACCCCTTTCTTTTCCCATGCAAATGTCTTATCAGAGACCGAGAAAGGTCTTTCCCTGCCCCCAACCCTAGTGGACCGGCGAGCCACGCTGGTGGTGGGGCAGGAACGCCTTTTCTCAGACCCCAGCTCTGAGCAGGAATTTGCCCCTGTCTCCCCGGGAGAGATTGGCCGCTCTTCCCGGAGTCACCACTGTTACCATAGCCAGGCAGAAGTGGAAAACTCATCCCGAGCTTCCCCTGTGTTGAAAAAAACCCCAGTGGGTAGTGTTGTTTGTGCTTGTTGTGAAAAAATGAGGGATCAATGTCTCTCTGACTTCCCCCCAGCGCCTGCACGGCTCCGAGGGTTGCCTCAGTCTGAGGAGGAGGCGGGCTCCCAGAGCCCTGGTGGCAGAGGCAGCAGAGACCGTCCCATTTCAGCCAGCGCTGGATGCAGGCTGGAAGCGGCGGGCAGGAGCCAGCACCAGCGGATGCGTGCCGCCGCGGTTTTTCCTCCCAAGACAGCCCCCCAACCCCCCGGAGACAAGGGAAGCGCAGCGTGCGGCAGGTGAATGCCGGCTTCCCATCCCAGTCCCTCTCTCTGCAGTGCGCGTGCAGCCACGGGCGCTGCGGCAGAGAGGAGTCGGTTTCGCCAACCAGTGAGAGGTCTCTCTCTCCGGAGGGGCGGCGAGTCTCTGCCCCGGAACTTCGCGGCTCGCGGGAGAGGATGGGTCCCCCCCGGTCGCCATGGGGCGAGCGGGCGCTGCGTGGATGCTTGTGTCCCTCCCATGGTTTCCGAACCCCATCTTCGCACAGCTGTGAGGGGGAGGCGCGGTTCCTTGCTCCCATCCCATGCGGTTTAGGGCTGGAGTGACCCCGCTCCCTGGCAGAACGCCGTGGGTTTGCCCGGCGCGGGCAAGAAAGGCATTCTTCCGCTTGCTTTCGAAAGCCATGCCAAGAGGTGCGGGCGGGGTGAACAGCGCCGCGTGGCTTTCTCCAACCAGCGGCGCTGGCAAGCTGCTCTCCTGCACGCCCCCCACGCCGCGCGGGCGAAGGAAGCATTCTCCGCTTGGCTTTGAAAGCCGCGCGGCCTTCCCCCCTCAAAGTAAACCCCAAGTCTGCCTTGCAGCTTGGTGGAGAAAGAAAAAGAACCTTGGAAGGCAAAACAAAAATCAATGAAAAAAATTTTTTCCCTTTCTCCTTGACTTTTCCCACATTGTTTCCTTTTTGTTTGCTTTGTTGTGTGTTTGTTAAAATGTCTTGAGTTCTCTTTGCAGTCTCAGAATACCTGTCAGGACAAAGAGAAAGTCCCACCAATGTCAAAATGGTATTGCTGTTCCAGTTTCCAGTGCCTGTAACACCTGCAAGTGAAAACAGCCTTTCCTGAAAATGCAGAACGTCCATCAGAACATCCAGAATGTTATCAGCAGTGATGGAACAAACTCGAAAGAACTGTTGCTGAACTAGACTCCCGACAATTTGAGTTTCTTATCAAAGCTAAACTGTCCTTTTGTTCATTGTTGTTTTTGCTCTAATAGTCCTTTGTCTTATCAAATGTGTAGTTACTATCTCCGATAACACCACACCCCCCGGTGATTGCCATGTTTGCAGATTATGAAGATAAAGAAGATCCAAAAAAGTTATCTTGATAGAAAAATAGTCCTCTGACCAAATGTGGAACACAAATTCAGTTTTTGTTAAGTCTAAAAGTCTGTTTACTGAAAAACAAAACACTTATCTTTAAAGAAAAAAAAGAGGGAAGTGCAGCGACGCAAGTTTCAGGTTTTTATATTTGTATCAGTATTTGTTATAGGTCTGTACTTGGTATGTTCCTTCCACCCCTCCATTCCTACCCCTGTGGTTCTTCCTGATGTAACCCCTCCCCCTTCCATTCCCCATTGGGTCAGTGTTTCCCCACCCAGACCCCGAGCTGGGAAAAGGGGACACACCACGCCCACTCTGTCTCTCTCTCTCTCCCCTCTCTCTCCATGCTTCCCCCATGCTGAGAAGGGGTTCTGGCAAAGCCCCTTCCACATGGCTGCGCTGAGTAAACATCCTTCCTAACCCAAGAGAGAGCACATTTCCTTCATCCAAGCCTGAACCACGTGCAGCTGCTGAGCTGACGAACCCACATGAGATGTTTCTGTGGTCTGGAAGGATTCACTGCTAGCTGGCAGCAGCCCCCACCACGAGAGAAACTTCAACAAAGAGACCCACTCAAGTAAGAATTCCTAGCAACCTGATTTATATATTCATGATTTCTGTTCTTTCAGAAAGAATTTTGCATCATCGTTTGTTGGGTTTTATAGAAATTAAGTAAACATCGATGTTGATAGTTGAATCATCTTTATCAGATTTCAGGGCAAACAGGTTCCTGAGGTAAAGAAAAGCACCTCAGATCTCACAGAATACTTCTTACTTACCTGTTCACCAACTCAGACTGAACAACCTGCATTAATATACATTTAGAAAATAACCTTTTCAACGATGAATATTAGAGATCAGTATGCAAACTTCCAAACACTGGTCTTTATGCACTCAAATCCAAAAAGAGAGGATGAGCATTTGAGGTTTGTTCTGCTCCTACCTACTTGTGTTAAATGAGTTGCCACTTCTGAAAATAGGCTTTTTGTGACATGTAGACTCTGGAGTACCACATACTGCCAGAAAAAGACATTATATTATTTTCCCAGTGTGATAAGGACTTGCTTTAGCAAGTCTATCAGCTGTGAATCAGCTCATTTCTTTAAAAACTTGGGAGTGGTGTACAAAACGTAGGCACTCTTCATAGACTGATTTCTTGAGCTAGCCCAGAGATGCTGCATTTCATGTGCATGCAATATCACTCTGGAATTCAGAAATAAAAATGGCACTCATGTAAACTTCACGTATCAAACTCCAGTCTGCAGCAATCTGGAGCAGATAGCAGAAGAATAATGTTAATGGAGATGTGAGTGTTCCTTAACACAGCTCATTAAACACTCATTGAAGCATATATTCTTATCTGCATCACTCTCATCCTTGAAAAGGTATTTCCAGTTGATGCTTAGAGAATTTTTAGATGGTATCTTTGCAAAGAAAATGGTAGCTATTTTTTTCTTTCCATATCTGAAGTACTTTTGCAGCTCTTCTTCCCTCTTTATCATTGGCACTAAGTTGACATGTGAGACATGAATCATAAGTGATTGAAATATCTATCTCTATGGCATATTATTGTGTGCTATCAATAAAGCCATATTTGTCAGGGAAATCAGTCATTCCTCCATTTTAGCTCTTTATCAACAGGCAAAGCTTCCTTTTGAATTTCTTGTGTGACAGCTCTCTCTGTAGCACAACATCCATCTGCAGCACACTTTTTAGTCTAGCAGATTAATAAGTTAATAAATGTCTAGATGAAATGAAGTCCAGAACTCATCTTGGGATGAGTGTCTCTGAATGTTTCAGCTTCAAAGAGCTCACTTGGTTGTCACATGATGCAAGGTTCACATTAAAGAAATCTAATGACTTACCATTGACCTTACATGTAATAATACATAAAATCTCAGATACCAGTTTAATAAAGATTTTCAAAATCTGTCCCTTTTTTGGGCCTTCAGAGTGAAATATTTTTCAATGATACGGATACAGATACGAACATGTGAATCAGGATTACAAGAAAATGTTTACTTTTTTAGAGTTTGGTCTAGGTTAGGACTGGGGAGGAATCTGGTTTTATTATTAACATACTCTTTAGGTAGACCTGCCTCAAACTCTGGTTGTCATTCAGCCAGAAATTAAAAGTTGTGTGGAGGCTTATCATGTCTTCTGAAGGAGGCATACAGTAACTTAAATACATGCCTTTACCTTATTAGTCTTGTTTTGTTTGATTGAAGTCACTATTATATTTTTTCAGTCCCTCATAAGCATATCCTCTCAAAGCTGGTGCTCATCTGTTTTTCATTTTCATGTGCAATAGCCAGATAAAATATCAAATGATTGTTTTCTATTACACAGGGCTTCAATCTGTGGGATTTTTCCCATGAGTAAAACATTCGTTGTCAGAGCAAGAACAAAACGGTGTGATGAAACAGTTAATAACTGTTAATTCAACTCGTTATTGACCTAACCTAAATCCCATTCATGGTAATGAAAAGAATTCCAGGGATTTGGGGTATATTAGGTATGAAGCTAAGGGTTAAGCATAGCCTTTTGCTGTCTTTCTGCAATGAATGCCAAAGACTTGCTTGTGCTGATGTTGAAATCTCAGTGGTGTAGGGTAGGAGAGGGGGCAGAGAGAGACTTTAAGATAGAAAGATTTCATTTGCCACTTCAAAGCTGTCAGGACTGTCCTACTCTGTCAATTCAATAATTTTAGATATGAAATTTTCACTCAGATCACTGAATAAAATTTTACCTTACAGTGAGACTTCCCTATATACAAATGCTTAGAGACATTCAGTTTAGCATTAGAAAGACTCAAAGGAAAATAGTACCTCTAGGCCGTGAAGGATCAGCAGAGCTTCAGGCTGAACACAAGATTATGGTAAGAGGAGATGCCAAAAAAAAAGATCGATTGCTAAGTGACATAGTAACATCTAAAATTAGACTTGGGAAAGGTTTCTGGAGCACACAAATGAAATTGTTTTTTTGGGCTGTCCCAACTATTTGGGGGAAGGCAAAACTGAGAAAAATTTTTCAAAATGGAAGTCCAAGTTAATCAGAGTGCCTATATTTATCATGGGGAGACCATGTCTGCAGCACTGACAAACCAGTTGCGTAGCTCCATGTGTTTTGACTCTTACCTGTGCAGAAAACTCCTTTGTGATGGATGAATTTGATCAACAAAGGTATATGGTTTTGTTTTGGGTAACTTACAGAGGAGGCACTGTTCCTAGACAGAGACACCAACTACCAGGTGTGTGTATCTCTTATCCCAGCCCCTCTCTATATCACATCTTCCAGCAGTAAGGGCAGGAAAACCTTGCCCTTGGAGTCTCACGTCCCTCAAGGGGGTAAGCCACTGAACTAGTGTTAGCCTCCTCCTTTGATGAGGATATAGTGAATCTTTTGAGGTTGTAATTGGATGTTTTGTTTGGAATACGGCAACTTTTGCTTTTCAGTCTGGCTTAGCCATCGTTACCTCATAACAACATGCATTGCCACAGAGTAGGCATTTCAGCTGCTGGGGGCTTCCAGCACACAGGGTGACTATTCTTTGATCAGAGGAAATGTCCAATGATCATAGAAACTGCTATTTGATTTTCTGAGCTTTTTTTCACTGAAGCAAGGAATGTGTACTTACCTCAGTTTGTAAAAATTTAATGTTATAATGAGATGTCATTTCTGCGTGCATTGAAGCATGGCATGCAACGCCTTTTTTAAGAAGTAGCATTCAAAACAATGCCCCATTTATTGGGGTCAAACATTTATGGAACGGTCAAACAGGGGGTTTTGTTTCTTTTTTGAAAAATAGTCAAGGTTACATAAAGTAATTTCATAACATTTATGATTTTCATTACGTTCAAAACGACATCACAGGCCTTTTTTCAAACTGGAATTTCCCTTTTCTGTCACAAGAAAATCATCAAGGTAATGCTGACACCATGAATTCAAACACCCATAAAATCCAAATTTTTGTATCTTTGCTTTCCCTGCTTGAAAGACATCATGTATTATTTGAGTCTGTGACAAAACAATTGTTAAGATTGGATAACTGCACTGGATGACATCCATCTGGCCCAGGAGAAATGCTTGCCCTCAACTGTGCCGTTCATACATCTCTCTAGGCAGCTCCACTTACAGCTGGAGTATGGTGCTAGTCAATAGTCTGTGAGGGTGCTGATGGATCTCCAGTAATGCACTGCAGCCTCCATGCCTCCCTTGATGTCATTGAAGGATCTAGATCTTCCTAACAGAAGCCAAAAAGGAAGATGTCTGCAGACTTCTAGGTTTAATAAATGACCCTAGGTTAAGTCATCAGTTTGTGTCATGGAACTGTGGTTCAGATTTCATCTATGGCCTTAACACTCAACAGAATTATTATTGACTTTGATGTTATAATTGGCAGTGATTATGAGTTTTCTCAAGGTCAGCCATGGCAGCTCAGTTAATGGCCAACTCAGCTGGTCACAGCATAGAACTTCACTTGAAGAATTGCCTTGGTAGTATTTTCTGGTTTTCTTAAAATGAAAGGTTTGAGTGTTTTGCTTGAAATAACTCCATTTCCAGACACCCTACCTGAGATCTCATATGTGTATGCAGTTCCAGTGGCTTGAAATGGTCTCCATATGGTTGCAAGGACCTGAGTAATCAATCTGACTGTACAACTGAAACTAAACTTTATACACAGTATTTCAGTGCTTTTAGCAGTTCATCAAAAAGTTTAGTATTCATTTTTATTTGAAATATTAAAAAAGAGAAATATCAAGAAGTGTGGAAGTTCTAGTTGGATAAGCCTCCAACTTGCTCTCTCCTCCCAGGTGTAGACACATATCAAGGTACAAATCCCATATTTGTATTGTCTTTGGTACTTGTGGAAGAATGCACCTTGAAGTTCCTGATCCTAGAGCCTGGCATTGAGGTGGAAATCTCACGGCTGTTCAGAACAGATGGGTCATTTTTAAAATCTTTCTCAGTGTTTTTTGGGTTTTTTTGTTACACATACTGTAGGTCTATGTGTTTCAATAAAGTTCATTGAGAGCACCTTTAGCTCAACTGCCTCATGTTGAAGTTGCAGTCATTGCCACATGTTCTGTAGGTAGGATCTTATCCTCTTCAGATCCTCAAATTGACCACTGAATTCACTGCAGATTCATTCTGACTGTTGTGAAGGGCTTTTAGGGAGAACCGTGTTCTAGGCAAATCCAGATTCTATCAAAAAAGATAAAATATGTAGAATACAATGGATTCTCAGGTCCATGGTTTTTCTTAGTAAGAAATAGGTCTGATCAACCTGAGATGTTTTTCTCTCCTTTCCATATTGCCTTACCAGTACAGGTATTGGAACCCCCTTCCTAGAAGGAGTTCTGATGTCACTTGTGGGATTGCATACCTTCCTAAATGCTGAGTGGAGGGTGGTGTTTGGCTGATCACAGAATTGCTGAAGTGGGAAGGATTTCTGAAGCTTTAGTTCAATCCTTGCTCAAAAGAGGGCAAGGCCTGGGTGGCCCAGGGCCATGAATAATGTTTTTCAGGAAGATAAAGCACATTGAATCCTTCACCCTGGATGTAACAATACGGGGTGGGATAAATTGCTTCAGATTTTCTTCAACCTTTTGTCAAAAGCAATACCAATATTGGAGATAGGTTTGGGATGGCCACTGAGATCATATTCAGAAATATATTTTGAGGGAGCTGTATACAACATCGCAGTGTTCCCTGACATATATGTATACACACATGCATAAGCAAATGTGTGTCTTAAGTATACAAATGTGTGTCTTAAGTATACATGTGTGTACATGCATACACATTTATGTACACCTGTGCATTTATGATTGAGTGGTTGAGGCCCTACACAAAAAGGTAAAACACTCCATTTGGCATGCTCTGCAAGAGGTGACCTTCCTTTATTGCTTGCAGAGTCTCACTGTCAAAGACCACTGAAACATCAACACAGTGTATTTCTTGTCTCAATTTACAAAGCTTTTCAGTACCAGAATTAGTAATGCAGTGCTAAATGCAATAAAATAAGGTGAACAGTTAATGACAAAACTGTTTCTCAGATAACATGTCTCAGTGTATTAAGGGTATTTCTGCTCTCAGAGAATGAAATATACTAAGCAGTGGACAAAAAATACGTTGCTTGACAAAGAAGAAAAAAATATTTTGTTAAACTCCTATTTTCAAATTCCCACCCATGCAGATATTTTTTAGTAGATATAGATACACCGGTTTGATCTACAGTGTAACTGCAATAAGAAAACATAATATAGAACTAGAAGTATAAATTGACTTCTTGCTGCTGAACTGGCCTTATTCAAATTTAATTTACATATGTTATATTAAAGTAAAAAATAGAATTGTATATTAGCAACAGATTACTTCTGTCTCACAATTTTTCATAAGTGTTGAAGGATTTAGCAGCCAAAATCCCCTTTGAAGAACTCAAGTGTTCCACAATAAGTGCCTGCAGTTGGCTGTAGACACCAATTCTACTTAATACCAGTAGTCATAAAAAGTAATCTGCTTTATTATCAGGTTTCTATTGTGCCCTCCTCTCAGGGCACGCTCTGCTTTCACAGTGCCATTGAATATGACCAGTGTGTCACTCACTGTGCAGGGCTGTGTCTGCCAAAGGGACTGGGTGACATATTGGAAAGGTTGGACACAAGGATGGCAACCACCCTAATGAGGAGAGGCAGCACAAAGCTTAATTCCTTAGGAGGGTGGCACAATAAACATTCTAACCATCATTTTAGATCCTGATTAAGGTGATCTTTAAGTTAGGTTTCATTTAAGTGGCAGCTAATGGGGTGGTTTAGTCTTTCTCATCTGTTCTCATAAACACAAATTGGTGTTCAAGTCCTGTTTTGTTTCAAAATCATCTCAATTTCTGTGGTGAGCCACTTTTCATCAGTGAAAGGAAACAGTTCTTGGAAGCTCTTGAAGAACCTTAAGAGACATTCAGTACAAAAAATATGAGATGCCTGTGGCCTGTGAGAAGTTCAGAGGGTAACACAGAGGGAGAGAGTTGTTATAAAGCATTCTGACTGGAAGAAGAAAAGCTGCTTCCTCAGTGTTTAATCACACCTTTGTGGCACAACCCTTCTGTCTTTCATCCAGAGCAATTGAAATTGTGGAGACACCCTCAGCCAGCTATCTTATAGTGACAATGAGTTTTCAGCTCATCTTTCCTCACTGTGTGGCAGGTGTGCCTATTGTTCTTTCCATTCCCTATTTTACTTACCTTCCATTTCTTTACCAGCTTCTCTCTCTTTGTGTATCAGAGACTGAACTCTAATTGTCTATTCTGACTTTTCATGTAGTCCTGAACTGCTTTTGACCTCCTAGCTCTGTATTCTCTTTCTCATAGTGCACTAATAACTCCTTTGTGACATACCTGATTTTGTTTTCTACTATGCTTCTTCCTATGTGTTGCACCATTTCCTTTCCCATCTTGTATTTTTAAGCACTCCCTAAAACAAATACCTATGTCCAAACTCACAGGTGTTAGGAAACCTTGTGAGTAAAAATCCCATCATTGATTTTTTTTTGTCACTGACAAATTCCTGGGGAAAAAACTTACAGCTTTAGGTATTGCTTTTCCTATAAGAAAATCTCTGATACAGATATGATACCTTCAGTATGTCTCAATTGCTGAAGGATGGAATGACCTCAGTCATTCCAGCAGCAGTTAAAAGGGGCATGTTTTGTTTCTTTGTGATGATATCCAGAAGACATTTGCTCTCCTTTTCTCCTATTGCCTCGACCGAGTGGTCTAATTTGTTGTGCTGATGTATTATCTTGGACTGACGATAGGTGAAAACCTGCACCATAATTCACCACATAATGTATTCATACCCTATAATGACTGTGAAGTTAGAGTTGGACACAAAATTACAAGAAAGCAAAAGGTTTCATGTGGCTACCAACAGGGAAGCTGGTGAGGGAAATTTGGCTTATTACAGAAGTGAAGCCTGAGGGTATAACAATGGTACCTGAACACAGGGTCCATGAGAAACTCAGAGTTTTGATTTTTCTCCTTTAAGTACACAAACATATGCACATACAAGGACCTTGTTTTTTGTGATGGATTGACCTTAGCTGATTGCAATGTGGCAACCAAACTGCTTTGTCACTCCTCCTCAAAAGGACTGGGTGTGGGGAGGAAATGTGATGAAAAAACTCATGCATTGAGATAAGGACAGGGTTAAGGTAAGGGATCACTTACCATTTAGTGTCACAGGCAAAACAGATCTGACCTGAGGAACATTAATATTAATTATTGCCAATTATTAACATAGTAGAACAGCAGGAAAAAAAAACAAAACCAAAACCATCACAACCCAAAGCTAAAAATGTCTTCCCTCCACATGCCTCTTCCTCCTAGGTTCAACTTCATTCATGACTCTTCTTCCTCCTCCCTCCATGCAGTGCTGGGGATGGGGAATGGGGATCACAGTATGAGGTAGTGTTTCACCACTGCCACTCCTTCTTCCCCTGCTCCAGCGTGGGGTCCCTTCCATGAGGGAAAACAGGAAATAAAGTATTCTTAACCTAAATGGTCTTTTGGAAATGTTGGCCCATTGATCAGTATCAAATTTTGGAAAATCAGACCCAAATTACTATATCAGGGTTTATCTTAAAGTGAGTACAATTATTTAAATTGATCAGATATCTGCATGTTCTATTTCTGTGATTTCTGAATGTTCCCTGTATCATCAGCAGACTGTGGACCCCGAAAAAATGTAGTTATGCATATTTGCCTTTCTTGCTGTTTTATTTTTCTTTCCCCAAGAACAGAGATCTTCAGTGGGTATGTAAGGAAGGTAAAATCTCTTCCTGAGCAATTGAGTCTTTCAGAAGATAATTTTGTAAGTGGAAAAGGTGCTGTAGACCTTCTTTCTGCCATGATGAACTCTATAACCTGCTCATTGTCCCTGGTTCTGCCAGAAGCACTTGCTGGGAGCTGCCCAAGATCTTGGCTGATCCCAAGCCTGTGGTGTATTTGCCCTCATGTCTGGGTGCATTGGAAGAAATTTCTGGACATGGTCATTGGTGCCATGGAATTTCTACAAATGGCATTATCGATCATCTGTGATTTTTTTTCCTCTTCAGCGCAAGGAAGNAACTCTGCTACAAGGAAGCTGGAGGATGCTAGTGAAGAACTGTGGGCAAAGTGTTAACACCTTTCAGAAGCTGGGTATTACTGTGGCAATTGTTTAATTCCATAGACAGATCAGAAAGTTTTGTGAAAATCTGGTATAATTGCAGAGCTGATACATGAAATTCTGCAGTGCTGATTTTTGCTCTTCTTGTTCATCCCAGGCAGCAAGGGGGTTAAAGCATATTGCAGTGGAAACCTTTCCTGAGATCTACCTTCCTTGGCCTAATCTGAAAGATTTTTCCTGTTATGGCATTTTCCTTTGAAAAACAAAAGCACAGTTATTTGAATCAAAGATAGGCTTTTTTAAAAATGTGTTTTTAAACAGTTGAATCTGGCTCCTATGCTACTGTTGATGAGATAGAGTATTCTGAGTAACAAGAATATGTCTGTGTTTTTTTGGTTAAGAAGAATTGATATTTGGGTTGGGAGAAATAACCTGCTACTACAAATCCTCATGTAATTTCCATTAAGTTAAAAAGACTTGTACTGCACAACTCAGTAAGGGTATGGGCAGGAGATATTATGTCATCCTTTAGCAGATGGTATAGCAATTTCATTTTCTGGAGAGTGTTACAACACTCTACAAGTATTTAATACTTCTTAAACTGTAGAGTGTTCATTACATATAAATCTGATACTCATTTCTTGTTTTCTGCTCTATGACAGTAATAGTGCTGCATTACTATAATATTTGAGGTTTTTCCCTGGGGCTTATAGAAGAAGTATGGCCTCTGAAATACTGGAATTCAGTCTACAAGTTTCAGCAACGAAATAAGTGGAACAAGACTAAATAAAGCAGAAAAGAATTTATTAATATAAAACAATTGTATAAAGCAATTGCTTGTGTATTATAGCCATGAGACAAAATTAATTCATCATTCCAGGGACCAAATTACGACAATATAATTAAATTTCTTTTCCAAAGAGATCTGATTTGGAGACTATTCAAGTCAAGCACGCTCTACTGAAGATAGTAAACTTGATTCTATTTAAACCAGAACCAACTTAGCTGTGAATCTGTTCCTCTGTATGTGAAGAATGAATGGGAATGTCCAGGCAGCTCATTCATCACAATTTATGTAAAAAATAATCTGTGTGAACTCCTTTTATGTGCTGGAAGGAGATTTATCTTCTCTCTCAGTCTCTCAGTTCCTTCACCTTCTCCAGTCCTTGTTAGCAACAGCCCTTAGCTTTAAAAAAGCAAACAAACCAAGTCTCTAGTTGTCTTGATCACCTAGAGATACAAACTTGATAAAAAAAGTAAAGCACGCAGCAATTTCAGATGAAACTACTGGTTTGGGAGCTGTTAAAAATTCAGTTGTTAACTGAGGACACAGAGAAGGGTCTCTGATACATACCGTGCTGCAGGTCAGAGTATTCACAAATTTGTGCTGAATTACCTCAGAAAACCAGGTCGTTACATGTGACAAATACATGATACTCAATTAGTTCCAGTAAATGTTGGTACCTAATTTCCACAGGTTTCTTTAATAAGAAGAGGATTTAGGACTCTTTAGCTTCATTGAGCAAATGGTGAGGAAACTGGTAGTAAATATACTTGAAATGAGTGAAATCTGTATTATTCCAAAAATATGTCAGGAAACTTAGTTATTTTTTTTCTTATCATTTTATAGTAAAGTTCTTTACAATATATCCTGCAGTTTCAGAGAGTTAGTTAGCATCTATCACTATTGGAAAATCTGATTTTCTGACGATCAAATGAATCAATTGGGAAGTAGAGTGAGTGTGATTAGCAAAGCAAAGCAGATTCTAGTCGCACCTTTTATAAGCTGTTCTGCAGTATTAATTAAGAAAAGAGCCATGGATTGTTTTCCTGAGGAGGTAAATGCTGTTTCATTTCTCATGTGCATCCGCTGTCCACAAGAGCTGCAAAAGTTCCTTGTGTAACTGTACAGGGATTTCTTTATAATTAAAACACTCAGGGAAACTGTTCCTGAACGCCAGTCTCATCTATTGAGTAAACAGTAAAGAACTACCTAAAATAAGAAGAAGGAAGGAAAAAGAATGCCATTATTTTTATAAAATTGTGTAAAGCAAAAAGGTTCTGCATTTCTTTGTCAACACGATGTCATTGTTTTTCATAAAGTTTTTTGACAAAGATTTACCCCAGGGTAGAAATGGGAATAAGTTCTGTGTGGTTGTGGCAGTTACACACTGACCTGACAGCTTTGGGCAGCTGTGTGTGTTGTTTATTTAGGGGGCAGATGGACTACTTCAACTCATCTCCTGATTTCAGTAGTGATGTGGGTTGTTTTGTTTTGTTGGTTTTTTGTTTTTTAAACACAGCACAGTACTTTCTAAAGACCTTCTTCAGCCATGAGTTCCTATCAAATATAGTGAGCTGAGTTGTAACAGCAGTGCATACAGTGAAATTCTACCACCATTTTGTGCATATGCAGGGAGCTCCCCATCTCCCCTGCAAGGACAGTGGTGATACTGCCCTGAACTTCTCCCTCTAGCATTGGGAGGGTCCCTTTCTTGGCTGATCTACCAGGTATGTTTTCTGCTATAAACTAATTCACTAATTAGGCTTGCATTAAAGGTAAATTACTGAAGGTCCAGTCTTTCTGATGTTCCACCTCCTTTGTGAGTCCAGTTCTCCCCATCTAAATCCTAGTCCACCTTCAGCATTTCTTTACAGACTCTTTTAGAGCAACTTCTGTGAAAGCAACATACCCTCTTTTACCTCAATTGCTAACTGGAAAATCCTTTTTTATTTTCTGTTACTCCTTTCTTCAAGCTCCAGTAAAGCGATAGCTCAGTGCTCAGAACTTGTCTTTTGTTAATAAGTGTATTTATTGTAAACCTGCGGTGTGTGTTACCTTGTGGTAAATTCACTTCTCAAGCTCTGGAAGTCTCCAAGCAGCTCTGGCAGCACTCAGAAGCAGCCTGCATCCATAGCAAAGGGAGGGGGAAATGTCCCATTTAAAGAAACTGTGAAATAGTCAAAGTCATTAAAGTAAAGCTGAGAAGCATTTAAGAAGGTGACACATCAATGCAAAATGTCTGCAATATAAATTGTCTTTCTCTGATGTGTCTTCAGTCATGTAGCATTGAGTAGGAAAGACATAGCTTGTTATTCAGGCAAACCTTGAGACAAATTAATTTTAATAGTAATTTATGGTATAAGACAGTGCTTGTTATGGAAGATAGGCTGATGTTTTAATTTAGGGCAAGAGTAATCAAATGGATCTGGCTGAATTTATTTTATAAAATATAATAAATGGAATGTGAGCTAGGTAATGTGGAAAATGTTGACAATATGCTTATTTTTTGAAGAGCATTATTGACCAACCAAACAAAAGTAGCACACTAAAGGACAGGTTTTTTTCAAGGAACCTGACCATAAATGTTTAATGATGAGACAGAGGTTTTATCTTTCTTTCCCCACCTCATCTGAAATTAATGTTCTAAGTGATATGGCTGTGACAGCAATCTTAGCAGTACTGGGGACAAGTCTCTATTTCTGTTTCAAATTTCAAGCAATAAAGTCATGGGACATGACTTTAAAACATGCTTTTTAAAAAAAGCATGTTTTAAAGCAAAATGGTGTTTTCCTGCTTGTTGCCTGCTAAGCAGATTGCAGGGTTGAGTCTCCTTTTCTATTGAAGTCTCTTTAAGATTATTCTTTTTAGGTGTGAGAACATAATTAGAACAATTTGGGTCGTTCCACAGGCCAATTTGCTTTTCCCTGCCCAACCCAATTTCTCCTACTTTGGAAGAAACCTGAATGCATGGTTGGTCTACAGCTCATTACATCTTGGAGGTTTGACATGGAAGGGACTTGGCAGAGGTGTCTCTGTCCAGCAGGTATATCCCAGATGCTGTATCCATCACCCATGACTGTAGCAGAGACAGTGTGGTGCAGCAACTGAAGAGGGAGATTAACAAAATTCAGCAGATGAATGGTGTGCAGTGTCACTTACAGCTTCATCTTCAAACTTATAGGGGCTGAGTGGACGACAAGAAATAATTCTTGGTTTCATGTGGAGCTGGCTGATGGGCCACTGTTTCTGATGGTTTGTCTCCCGTCTGCGTGTGTTTTTCTCCAGCTTTTATGATTTATTGGATTCAGTGTAAGATCCTGAGAGCTCTTTTTTCTAGGCATAGGCACAGTAGAATAGCAGATTTCCTTCAGATCCTTTAGGCATGAGGTCGTTCCATGTGTCAGTGGAGTTTGTTTGCTGGTCTTTTGCCATTGCTTTCCCCTACCTGTAATCAGTAATTTGTATGTTTAGCTTACTCAGCACTGCTGCTGCTACAAAGTTGACTTAAATGGCTGACACTTGTGTGCTGAAAAACTCAGCTCCCCGTCTGTCTGCTGGAACAGGCTGTCATGTTTTGTTTGCTGGACACAACTGTGTAAAATACATGTTTTGGCTGATCTTCTGCAGGTTCTTATCTTGGCCTTGGCACTGCCTTATCTGGGTGCTTTCGCTGTTTGCCCAAAGCAAGGGGATAATCTGACATCTCTGTGTGAGGCTCAGCCATCCCCTTCATTTATATGCAGCGCAGGGCTTTGTTCCAGGAAAAGCGCCGTTAAATTTGCATGTTAGGAGCACGTGTGTGTGATGTGCTTTCACATTGTACTGCAGTTTTGACTAATGAGTGTTTTGCTTTTCCTTCAAAGCCCTGTCTGCGTCACAGAGTGCAGTGCACAGGGCAGGTTAGCAGGATGGAGAAGGTCAGTGCAAATCCCCAGGGAATAACATTTCCACTGTAATGAAACACCTTTCTTTCAGAAGACTGAGAAGCAATTCACAAACCAAACACGAGCAGCGAGATGGGTAACACAGCACTAGAAGTTGTTATGAATGAATGTTTGAGATTGCTTGAAGAATCACCAGCAAAGGTATCAGTAAAAACCAGATCTAATATAGAGTGACAGAATGACAAAGTTCATTGGCAAGGTTCACTCTACTGCTGACTAGATAGTTAAGGCACACTTAGGAAAAATGAAACAAACAAAATCCACTCAATCAATCCAAACCAAAATAAACTGAAAACTGTCTATGTGTGTTTGCGTGTCTGTGATAAAAGGATAGAAAGGGCAAGGATAAAAAAGAATGCAGCCTAAAGTGCCTAACAGCACTCAAACTTAACTTATAACTTAAATTAAATTTAGCAGTTTAGCAAAAGAACAACATTTACCAGCATTTAACTTAAACTTTTCACTTTAACGAAGAATTCATATAGGATTTATTATATCACAACAGTAACTTGCTTACAGGCCTGACTTAGCACTTAAACATCTAAGAGAGCAGCATTTCTCCCATATTTGCCATAACATGAGTGCATAACATGCACACAGACATAGTCAGTGCAACGTACCTGTGAAAAATTCCACTTGAAATTCAGTGTAGTACTCACTTCAGATGCCTTTGTATTTTCCCAACAGGTGAAAGGTTGAACTTTGAAGAGCGGAGGTATCAGTCCAGGATCTATCCTTGGTCAGTGATCACCTGAGGACAGCAAACCTGGGAGCTCACTGGCTCTGAGAAGCCCCACTCAGAGGGATTTTGCTGGTCACAACCACTGCCAGGAGAGCCCAAAGAGTCTCACTTTGGACCACTGTTTATAGGCCAGAAGAGAGTTGGCTTTAGTCATAAAAATAGTTCATCCTGGCTGCACTTTGGATGGGCCACTTTCTTTGAAAGGGTGGAAAAGAGGATGTTATGCCATTCAGGAAAAAAAATAAAAGTTTAAGGCTGTTCTTAAAAATAAAGCAGGAGCTCATTAGACAGCACTGGCTCCTGGGAGCAGCCAGTGTTTCTGACAAGCTCAAGAGGAGCTGAGCCCAGGTGCTGCTCATCAAGGCCAAGGCCTAATGAGCATTTCTCAGATCACAGTGCAGCCTAAAATGGGGGGGTGATGCACCACCACAAAAGTGCACAAAAGTAACTGGTCAATTGCCACCAATTGATAAATAGAGACAAACCTCTGCTTCTGGGTGGCAGTAGAAGCACTCCCTCAGGAGACAGCAGGGGTATCAGGCTGTTACAAGGCCTGCAGAGACATTTCCCATGTGCTTCAGGATGTGGATCCATGAGTCAGCTCTCCCCTGGTGAATTTTAGGGGAACTTGTCTGCAAATTGATGCAGAAGATGAGAAAGAGGAAAAGTGAGGGCTGTGAAGTGTGTTGATAACATTGGAGGACTCTTAATGGAACGCTGTCATAGCCACATCCTGGCTGCAAAGTGAGAGGTTATTAGCAGAGTGACTCTTGAACTTGAGTTCAGTGTATTATTACATTCAAACTATTCAGTTTCATGCTAAAAAGATGGGAACTAAGAATAAAACTAGGTAAGACCCTGCATTAGCACTTAAAGAAGTGGGATAGCCTCCAAACAAAAGTTTGTGGAGAGCTGGGGTATACTACAGCCAAAACAAAAATGGAAGGAACAAACAGGCCAAACACACCTAGAAGATTTGGCAATAATTAGGGTTAAGTTTAAATGGTTTATTTATGCCAAAGGATATATTAATTTTCAGGCTATTTAACCTGCTTTTATTTTCCAATGTCTTTTTGACATTTTAACTTTAGGTTACCCAAATGAAAAAGACTTTCAATACAAAATCTCACAATGTTTAAACTGGGAAAATATTGAAGCAAAGCATATAATTTATTCAGAAATGAAACAGTTCATTTTAAAAATGATTAATTGAGGATAATACTTCTTAGCAGCATCTTCTGACTCCATCTGCTGTGAGAGTCAGTGCACGGGACAGAAAATCTGTTTAACAATGATGGTAGAAATACACATGTCTCTAATCTCCCTTCTTTTGGCTTGATTAGTATTGCTACACTAATGTGCTGTGTCTTGGGCAGCTGCCTAGCATCTCTGAGGCTCTCAGTCTAGAGACAATGTCTCTTCCAGATGTCATTTTAGGGATAGATGGTCTTACAAGGAAGCTGTGAATCATAGGAAACGTGTGTTTCATGAGATGATAGTGTCAGACAAAACTGCTTCATGGAAACTCTTCAACAGAAAAAGAAAAAAACCATTAAAAGTAGAAATGAAAATATCAGAAGGTTTCAAGGGCATGCATCCAAGCATTTATAAATGACAGATTTTAATTTTCCTTGAGAGTGCTAAATTCACTGGCCTTGTGCAAATAATCAAATCTTTACTAATATATTTTAGACATTTTCCAAAGAATTTAAGCTCCATTGGACAGTGTGTGCTCTGTTAATAATCAGCTAATCAATATTTTGGATGATCCCACACACTCAGTGGGTGACATTTTCTGGACTGTTCTTTGCTGTTTAGAAATAATCAGAACCCGAGACACCTGACAGAGGACCAAATTCCAGCTGATCAGTACAATGTGAGCCTCTGCATAGGACAACAGTGACTCTGGGACAGCTGCTTGAATATACATTTCCCAGCTCCTTGGCACTTGCTGAATGTCTGAGTCAGACCTTGATCTGAGGATGGAATTACTAACTCATCTCTGCATCAGTGTAATATGTGACTATTGCACAAACATTAATTACTCAGATCGTTAATTTCTACAAAACACCTGCAATATGAAGACAGATTTTTACCCTAGATTTAGAAATAGAAGAAAACTTTGAATAAAATTTTCAATAAATAGTATGATGTGTTTGCTGTTAGTGTTTGCTACATGCAAGACCCCCAGGGGGCTGGATCTCATAACCACCCTCATAATTCAGAGTATCCTCCTAAATGCTGACACCTCCCACTTCTCATTTTCATACCCCTCTTCCTCTGGCTCTTCTTTCCCATCCATTTTCCTTGCCTTTGCACTTCATTCTCCACTTGGGGATGTCTCTGGTTTCCCATACCCTGACCCCAGTTTGTTTTAGACTTGTCTGAAGAACCCACTGTCTCCAAGAAACAAAGTCAGAGACTAGAACAGCCGAGACCAAAATGTGTTGGATGTGGCTAAATCTGTAAATCACTTTCTATCCGTGCTGTGTGCACTAGAGTTTTCCAGGGTAAATGAAATACTGTGCTTGTCTTCAAAGAGGAAGATGCAACCCAGAGCAAGTAGCACAAAGAGCACAGAACAGAATAGCCTGGGTAGTAGAGACTAATATTTAACATATAGTAGCAGTTTCCTGGAGAAAGGAGCAATGAGGTAGTTCCAAGTGTAGGTGTGAACAGCTTTCAGAGGATATAAAAATAAAAGTGGAAAATGTCTTTTTTTTTTGAAGAACTTGCAAGACAAATTCTGAATAAGAATTTGTATTCAAAGCTGGAGATAAGCTTATGAAGATGTTTGTGTAGGGGAAAAAGAAGTGAGGCCTTTCTGTAAGACAGTACAGAGGACTCTTGACAAGGATGGTCATCACTGAAAGAATAAAATTGTACTGAACTACTGCTGCACTGCTAGGAAGAAAATGGGAATGACAGGAATTTCTCTTATGTACCTGCAAGTGGTGTGTTATTCTGTCTTAGATGGAATCTTTTCTTATGCATATTTGGGTTAAATGGCATTATTTCTCTTTGTTTTGCACCATGCAAATATTTGTCTTCATAATTCTGCACACACAAGCAGTATTTTTTAAAAATGCTATGTGATAAAAATGGAGTGATTCAGAGTTAAAGATGACAGCTTATCTGTCTGCCTGGAAATGCAGAGTATGGTCCTGCAAACATTTCCATTCCAGTTTGATACCTGTGAGTCAGCCTTGAATAACGTGCCCAGGGTCACTCAATAACAATACTGCCAGACCATAAGGAATTTTTTCATTTGTATTTGTAGGATTCCAGAGTTAGCTGAATTCCACAGGAAATAACTTTCTAAACAGCATGCAGGAAAATATTCACTGTGAGAGATTTACTGTGCATCTTTAGCCTTTTTTCTTCGGGGCAAATTTCTGTTTATGTAGGAATTAGACTTAGGAAGCAGCAGTCATGGTAGCAGTTGTGTAGCAAATGGCCAGAAGCAGACTGCTATTGCTGTAACTCTGCCCGAGCTTTAAATGCACTTCAAATATTCAGAATTTTTCATAAATTTTATTTGATCATCTCTTCAAACACCGGCAGTACATAGTATGCAATGCTTTTTATTAAATCACAAATCTTTCCCTGAGCATGGGTTTCCTCCTACAGAAACATACAGCTCTTTGGATTTGTAAATGACCAAAGACATGTGTGAGTGGAATGGAAGTCCTGTATTTTCATAGAGCAGGAGATACAAGTTGCTGTACCTGAGCAAAATGTAACATGAATCACCGGTCAATGTTCAAATGTTTTAATTAAGAAGATTAATTGTCCTGAAAAGTAATGTAAATTCTTGGTGCAATCCTCAAAACTCTGTAGAAATAAACAACAGCACAAAATACCCTGGTTCACAAATCCACAAGTCTGTGGATTTTCAGGGAATTCTTGGTTTAAGAAACACTGTCCTGCTTCTCATTCCAGCTCTGGTGCTATGGCTTTCCTTCTCTGGTGCACACATCTTTCAAATCAGTATCCTAACCCATGCTCTTGCAGCCAGGGGAATTGCTCTGGTTAGAGCTCCTTGAGCTCTGTCTGCAGCTAAATGTGTCAGGGAGCAGATTCTTTGTCTGTGCCAGTTTCACTTCAGGAAAGAGTTTAATTGCTTGAATCTGAAAGATGTGCATGGCAAATTCATGAATTCCACTGAGGTCTGTGTTTGTCTGTGGGTCAGCACCCTCGAGAACAGCCATTAGAATCTTTCTGCATAACTATACAGCCAGAAACAAATTTCAGCAATTGAATGAAGATAAATGACCTCATCCATCTGAACTTCTGGAGTCAGCAAACCAGAACTGGGAAAACCATCACAATGTCACATTTCTGGTTGTTACATCTACTTAGGGCAAAAAAAAGTAACACGAGGACAACCCTTCAGAACCTGGCAAACTTTAGGAAAACAGAGGCAAAGGGATTAAACCCCCAAATAGTAGAAGACTGAATGTATATTCTCTCTTCTAAAGGCACTGTCAAGATTTAAAGAATGGTTATCCTTCTGCAACTTAGGAACATTGTTCTCTCACTTCATGTCATCCCATCAGCTGAGACACAGTTTGAACTCTGTGATGCTGTGAAGATTTAATTGAACCTCTTCCACTTTGCACCATTATTCTCACAGTGTCTCTTGGGCTGTGATGTGGTGTTGAAGTGTGTCTCTCCATAAGGTATCCTCCACTTAGGAGGATTGGAAAATGTGGCCGAATATATTAAGTTCTCATACAGCACGAGTTCATGTTGTTGGCTCAAATTTATGCAAATGGATGTAATTGGGTTGATTTTTTTTTAGCATATTTTAGGCCACATCATTTTTTTTGTCTGTGTCACTCCCAATTGTATCTTTGTCTATCTTTACCATGCTAGATTCTGTTGTTGGCTTCCACAGTTTGTGTGGTTGCATGGCTATGGCAGATTCAGATTAAATAGGTCAGATATTAATTATCATTATCAAAGTATTAGCTTTCATTTTACAGACAATGAGGTAAACTTTATAGAGGATGAAAACCTCTGCTTTGCGTTGCTGTGGTTGAAGAGCACTGGAGAGAATTTAAGCACCTCCCTGAGTATTCTTCTCTAGTTATAATGCTTTGGAACTCAGATTATGGATATGAGGAAATGTAGGTGATAAGTGCAATTAAAATAACTTCCTAATCAGTTAGGAAGGCCACATTCAAGAAATTACCACCAGTGGATGTACTGGGAGTTAAGGATGCTGACCCCAGTTTGTGGTTTTAAGCCATATTTTCTCATTCCATTATAAATACATCATTCACTTTACCTGTATATCTGACATGCAGTATGATTACTGGTGTCACTTTTGGCCTAGCAACAAAAGAAATATTCTTGGCTCTGTTAAGAATCTTCTACTTTTACTATAATACTCTCTGAAATTTGCTCTTCTGGGGATGTTCACTTGTGCTGGCCTGCTACACTGGCCCAGCACAGCAGTAACAGACTAAAGCACATTAGAATAATTGTCTTGGCTGCCTTAAAAAAACGATTTAATGTTTCCATCTAAAAAAGGTCCCCTTCAAACTGTTTGTATGTTTAGCTTTTAAAGCAGATATTCAGTTATATCTTCTCTATCCCTTCCTGAGATATGTGACATTTCAGTCATTCAGTGTCTTTGACAGAGGTGCAAAATGACATTTTACATTCTCTGCTGCAATGTATCCTTCTGCCTTTTACAGAAGTACGGAGCTGGTTGACTCTGTGGTACCAGTACTGCCACACAGCTCCTTTAATTCAACCACAGAATTGACTGGATTCTGAATGTATCACATTATGGGGACGGTTTGTCACCCAGAAGAGCTTCTGGTTATTGACAGTTTAACATTCATAAGATTGAATGTTTGACAGAGAGATGCTGAGCTGCCAACTTAAAGTCCCAATTACTTAGTGCAATGTAGTCTCACTATTTTAGAGGGAATGAGATTAGAGGATTACCACGTATTTGCATTATCACTAATGACCATGAAAAGGTAAGGGGGTTTGTGTTCAGGGCAGAATTTTTGACTTCAATTTCTAGTTTCCTATTCCGTCTGGAAGATACATATAAAGGCACCTGAATACCCAACCTTTTTGCATCTTGCAGTATGCTGATCTCCATTTGTGCATTCACATTCAAGAGAAACAGTTCTACCAGAGTTATGGAGGTTTAAAAGCACAAAGGAATCCAAATTTTTAGTAAGAAATAACGTCTTCTATTAGAAACATTAATATCATTTGA
The DNA here is from genome assembly GCA_024734555.1 of Trochalopteron elliotii. Lineage (NCBI taxonomy): Eukaryota > Metazoa > Chordata > Aves > Passeriformes > Leiothrichidae > Trochalopteron > Trochalopteron elliotii. The sequence continues at coordinate 6,588,343 of JANPWX010000019.1, forward strand.
ACACACAGACTATCCCTTCAGGAGAGGAAATTTAGGTCTGTAAGACCCACTGATCCATATCAGTGGGATATGCTGCAGAGAGCAAATGAACATTATCAGCTTCTTCAGTTCTTTTCATGCTTTTAAACACATTTCTAAACCAGAGGTGGTAAGGGTGTCTTTCCTTAAAAGTCAGAGTGTATGGGCACACAGACAGAATGTGGGATTCCCGAACCAAAATCCCTCCTTTATCTGAAAAAGTATTAGTACATATCCTCCTCCTTTGTGAATACCTAAACACTTCAGCTGCTTGGAGATTGTTATGCAGTGGGGTTTTTATCAGTTTCTTCTTTGCTTTTCCACTTCCCATAAGATAGCAAGCTCATATTGCGAAGCAGGTGTTCAGATGATAGAATTTTTTTCCCTGTGTTTTTAATTTAGGAAACACCCTCAAATGCAGGTATCAATCCTGGCTGTAATTGCCTTAATATCTATAACCAGCCTACCAGAGATTTGGTCTAATGATGGTACGGATGTTCTGCTACTTCACATGTTTGAACTAAAGACGCATTTCTTAATATGTGGATGACACCTGAAGAAATACAGTGTGTGGAGCTCTCCCAGAAAACACAACAAACCCTTGGTGAAGAGCTACAATCTGCTGAAGCCCAAATAAAAAGTTTCTCTTCTCATCCAAGACAGTCTTCTTGTCCTTGATGTCCTTGGTGCCTGTAGCTGTCTCAGAGCATCCAGGAGCTGGTCCTGAGAAATGAGGAAGGTAAATGACATTACACTCGATTCCCCTTCTAGCTCTTTGTCGTCAGAAGGGGTGGGCAGATTTGACAGGGCAAGTTTTGGCCCTCCTGAATAGAGAAGGAAAATGTGAACTCAGAGTCTTGAATACTCATGGAATTCTACTGGTTGCATGCAGAGAATGTAAAGGACAAGCAACATGGATTTTTTCCAGAGTTTTTCTAATTTAGAACTGCATTATAGAGTGCAATGCTAAGCACCCAGTTGTGGTTAGAGCGCTGGAGGTAAATTGGAGTCTTGACAGAAAGGGATGGGAATGGCTAATACAATTTTAAAACTGCTTACTCAGAAATTAATATTTTTTCCTTGTCCTTTCCCTGCTGTTATTACCAAATCCCAGAAAGGTGTTTTTTAAGAAGGACTGCAATGCATTTCCTGTATGTTAATAGTATCCCAGAGGGTAGTGAGATGTTGCTGTGGTCCAAGTAATAAGACACATATCGGAATAAAGAGAGATGTAATTACTTAAGCAAAGAGCGCTGTAGCTGGAGTATTCATCTGTCATCTAGTCCATCACTGAGCCTTATCTCCAGCCTAAGGTAAAGTTGCATATTCCTGTTCATTACAGTTCAATAATTCTGCTTCCAACTGTTGACATGGCCTTTTACCCAAAGAACTAGGCTGTCAGATGTTAGTAGAAAGGAGTATTCAGTGGGAGGAAGAGCACAAAAATTTGACAGGGACAAGTTTTACCAAATATATTTAGAATGAAAAATCATTTTTTACTCAGTTAAGTGCAAAATGCATGGATCTTGCAGCAGCTCTTAGGAATAGATCTGTAAATCTCCTCTCTTGAGTTTCAAGAAATGCAGTATCTGATCAATAGACTGACCAAACAGTGATTATTTGTAGTGGAAAATTGCCTCCCTGGCTACTAAAATTGTGGAGCAAAGGCTCTTTCTAATTTGAGAAGGCACTTCATTATATGAGCAGTTCAAAGAAACAGATCAATCTCCTACCCCTAAAGTCAAGGAGCCTCGTCTGGCCTGAAAATGGTGAGACATGCAACTAGGTCTGTCCTCACAAGACCTGCATTTTTTTTGATCACAATAAGAAACATTCCTTAAGGCTTGATAATCAGTTTTCTGCCCAGCAGCTGAACACAATTGAGTTCTACATATAGGCAGAATATTTTTTTTTATTCAATGCACAAATTCCTCTAATGATTTAATGATTCCCTGTCTGGAGGAAAAAGGAAAAAAAAAAAAGGCAATATATAAAGTACTTACAGGTCTCTTGAATATGGTTCTTTATTATTTTGATGGTCGTGATGGTGATAATGTTGATGATGGTATATTTCTTGAGGTTCATTTGCCCAGTTTCAAAGAGGAAATTGGATCTAGGATCATCTGAAGCTTCATCAAATGGAGAAGCTGTAAAATAAAAATTACTCCCTGCCACAGTTCTAATAAACCTCCCCTTCCTGCATCTCCTTCCCTCCATGTATAACATTCCCCTCGTAGGTTCATAATGATGATTTAATCTCCTTCACTCTTGCTTTATGGGAGCCAGTAGCTGGAACTCTATTTAGATTGATTGTTCTTCACTTGTTATTAACAAGTGGCAAATTAATGGAGATGAACAAAAATGAAAGAGGAGATTTAAATCCAGCTTCCTCTGCACCACAGGGTTTTGATTTCAGACAGTTCATTCCTAATTTGAAGACAATGACAGTGAATTGATAACATTCTGGGATGTGTTAAAATTCACTGTGAAGGCTGATAAAGTATTTTGTGGCCTTTTCTGTTCAGATTAAATTAGCACCCCAAATAGGTCTTAATTCTTCCCTGCTGGTGCTCTATCTGGTGTCTTTCCCCTTCACTTGGAAAACTTCACACAGGCTGGCTAGATTGCAATGAATAGTGCTATAATATTCCCTATAGGCTCCTTGTAACTTTTGCAATTGCTTCATCACTGGTGCTCCAGAAAATTTCTCTGCTGTTCTCAGTATGAAAGACTGAACATATCAGTTTATACAAAATTTTAAAGTGTTTCTTTCACCTCCAGGTGAAAATTACCTCTAGCAGGTTTCTGTTGGAGAGCAGGGTCTTATAGGAGCTCCATTTTCAACCCATATTGTTGATGCAATGGAAAGAAGACAAATCTGCATATTACTGTAATTAATTGTTATGGTGATTATCATCATCATCATCATCATTATTAATATTATTGCCACTGTTATTTTTATTTAATAATAGTTATGATAACAATAATAATCATAATGTTGCTGTAACCAAAATACTAGGCTATTTGTACCACATTTTAAAATGTGACTTCTGTCCAAAGCAGCACTATTTCAATTTTTGGCTTGACAGCCTGCTTAGGAAAAGGCTCAGTGAACAGCTGCAGGTTTTCAATTCCAAATTGTTCATGAAAGGAATACTACAATTCTGAACATAAGGAGTTATTAAAATACTGCACCTTCCAAGGTGGTGGTGTGCTTCAAATTGGATGGATTTCAGCCTCTCATTAGGATTCACATGACTTTTCAGTGGTAATTTCCCCATTGTTCAAGTCACTTCTTTAACTCCTTGTTTTCTATGGGGTGCGGCAGTTTCAGGTACATGAAGGATGAGGCAGGCACAGCAGGTCAAGGGAAAGCTTTTCTATATTAATTATCTGACTCTATTTTTATATACATTTGTACAGAGGTCAAGAGATTGGTTACACAGATTGCCACCTCTTTGACTTGGATGGTGAACATCACCATCAATCATATTTCTCCTCCCAGAGCAGAAATGTGTAAACAGTAGATAATTTCTAAAAATATACATTGTTTTCTTGAAGCTGCATGAGAATCTGCACTGTTGGGGAAGATGAATCAGGGAAACCTTATAAATATGATTGCTTAGCAAAAGATTCTGAAAATATGAAACCTATAATCGAAAAAGAAATGAAAGCTTGCTTTGAGTTGTAGGATACTGAGCTTAGTTACTATATAACCTGAAAACAATTGCCTAGCCAGTTGAAGGAGAATCCCTTTTGATTGAACAATACCCTTCTGCTGGCTAAGGAATCCAAAGGTCGATGTAGCAAAAGAGAATAGTCTAAAGAGTAGTTTTTAGAGTTTAAAATATAACACAGTATGATAATGTAGTAGTTCTTATAGGCTATATGTAGATTCTGTAGGGTTTTGTGTCATGTACTTGTTGGTTACTGTAAATTAGAATATTCCACACAAAAGGAGATATAATGTATTGTAACAAGGACCTTGCTCTCTTCCTCCTGTACTCTGACCCCTGCCACCTCTCTCTGGCTCTCTTGCTCTCTCCTCTCTTACCTCTTACCCTCTTGTTCTCGCTCTCCCTCGCTCTTTGGGACTTCCCTTCAGCCGAGGCTGGTGGCTGAAGGCAAGACCTTTTTACCCACGACCCTTGCAATAAGACCACGTGTTCTAGAATGTCTCAGGTCTGCAGAGTTCCCTCTCCCTGCCGTCCATGGATACTCCTACACTGCACTGCAAGATTTCAAACACTTGCAAGCAAGAAAACTGAGGGCAACAATGGAGAAATAATGTTTGTGGAGATTTTTGCAATATGCACTCCACTCGTAAGTCAGTCTTTATTGTTTGATCTCAGGTGCAGGCAAAGAGGAAAAACAGCTCTTGAAAGAAGGCTTGTTCAGATCTAGGAGAAGAATGTGAAAGTGATCAGAAGCAGCTCATTTCTCTCACAGCTCACTTTAAATGTAGACATGGGATTTACAAAATCTTTTTAGGGAGGGGCTAAAATCATGTCGTGGACCCTGTTACACTATCTGTAAATCTGTGAAAGATTTCCAACATGACAGGCCATTTCCATGGCCTTTCCAGTTCAGTAGCCATTAAATAAGTTAGGATCAAGACCATGGCAGAAAGTATTAAATGAAGAAGACGAGATATAATTCCAGTATAAAGCAAATATTGCTTTATTGTGCTATATTGTGTACAGCAAACAAAAGTAAGTGTACAGTAAGCAAAATGCTGGAGAATACTGAAAAGTTTGGAAAATCTGCAATTCAGTTACTGCTGTGGGAGTAAGATACTAAGATAGAAGCTTCAAGCCAAAAATGTTCTCTGATATTTTGCAGGAGTGATTGAAATGAATGTCTCCCTCAATTTCACTTTTCTGCCTCTCACAGCTGTGAGATTACAATGGATAATATGAGTACTCTTTAGCTGGAAAGTAAGAAAACTAAATTGTTTATTGATGGACTGGAATTAACAGTAATAGTTGGAACTGAAGAGGAGTGCAAGGAATTCATTAGATCCCTGAGATGCTGTCTGTGCCATAAAAGGCAGATGCAATTCAGTGCTGATAGATATAAGATAAAGCATGTGGGAATACACACATATACCATCATAAGCTCTAAATTAGCTATTGCTATCAAGGAGACCTTCAAGTCACTTTGTATAGTTCTCTAGTGGTCAATATACAAGCAGAAAGTCAGGAATTTTTTTGAGAGGAATAGAAAATAAAGCAGGAAACCTGTCACTTCATAGCTAATCATATCATGAGTCGTTATATGACACAAAGAAAAATTATAAGGAGGTTTTATAGAATAAACAAAGTACACATGAGAGGAAGGATCACTGTGGGTTGGCACTTGCCTTAAGCTACTACTAAGTGTCTTCTCCTGGCTACTTGCAAAGGAAAGCTGGGTGAGGGAGTTGATCTTAGGTTAGAGGCCATAATAGACCATTCTTATATTCATTCATTTCTTCCATTCATGCTTTTCAAGTAGGTGAATTTCTCAATTTATCCAACAGGTATTTAACATATGGTTTTAAGACACTTCAGCAGTTATATTCCTTTAAGAATTTTGGTTACCACATAAATATAGTAGCAGGTCCTAACTAGTCTTTAAACATAATGTCCAATCATGAGCTGGTTTAGCTTGATTTATTGAGAAAAACACATAATGCCAGATGAGACTACTGCTCACACATTGAACGATGCACCTGGCTAGGAGCAATGCCAGATATATGTCTCGACAGACTTCATATTAAAATTCAATGAAAGAATGTATCAAATTCCCTCTAATGTACATCCTTCTGCAATAAAAACAATAATTAAAAAATGAGATCTTACATATAAGGAAATAATATATATACTGTGTCTTTTTCCCCATGAGAGATGCTGGAGGCATTACATATATTACATAAAATACATACATAATGTATACATAAATCATATATTATACGTTTTGTATAGATCTTTGTTCTAAACTCTAAAATTATTTGGTTGCATTTCGTTGAAAATGCCATTGTTCAGCTTCATTATTTCTTTCTTCTTTTTTTTTTCTTTTTTTTTTCTAATCCTGATTCTTTTGGTTCTGCTCTGTGGTTGGCATCTCTAGTGCCCTTGATATGACACTTTAAGAACAATGTCTGAACTAGAAAAGTATGCTGTAATTGAGTGTTAATGGGAAAAACTATACATGAGCTTTATGACAGACCCTTCCAGGAGGCTGTAACAAGTTTTCCTGTCCTGGCACTTTGATATCAGATTTTCAGTGCTTAATTAATTTTCCTTTTCTTAACATGAGACTAAATTTTATGTATGATCAATTCAGTTCTTCTGGCAGCACTGCTCTGGATGACATGCACACAGCAGCAGGTAGATCATATGCTCTGTACTTACCTGAAGCAGTGAGCACATGGTGCTGGGGGCAGAAAAACCCTCAGCAGCAGGGAGAGAATGATCCTTGGCTGGATTTGCTGGAGCAGAGACTCAGTCTTTGCAGGGGTCCTTCTTGGGCAGAGCTGCACCTGCTACCTCAGAGGCTTTAGCAGAAGAGCAGTTTCTAAAGCTTGGGGAAGCTGCGTCCCCACCCAGCACAGCTGTTTGGAAAGGGATTCTCTATCAATTTCTTTCACATCATTACCCCTTAAAAACACACACGCTTTGCATGAGTCTATGCAAAAGAGCTTACCAAGTCCATATTCTCACAGGATTCCCAGTCTGGAGGAAGGACCTGATGAAGGATCTGCCCTCCCCTCGTTAGCTCTCTCCTCTGCCTGTTTATTCCTGTCCCTGGTTCCTGTCTCAGCTAAGCTAGCTCAAGTATTTCCAGGGCTGTTCTGAAGCCCAGATAACAAAATAGTCTCAGTTTAGAATAATACTTTTCCAATTCAGTTCTGGAAAACACCAAATGCAATCTTTAAGTAATTGTCCCAGCACAGCTGAGGTGTCAGCCAGCTGGGGAACAAGGGGAAGACATGGATGGCTGGGGGTAGTGAGGGGAAAAGACAGGAAAACTTTTAAAGCTGCTCTGCAAATAAAACTAGTATCTGTCTACACTGCACTTGACTGTTGCAGGAATAACCCAGCAGCAAATTACTGTTCTCTGAAGCCAAGGAGAGTCAGAAAGATAATTATACTTACAAAAAGTAATCTTTCCTTGAGTGTGGTTTGGCTGCTGCCATTTGTGCCAGGCTCTGTCGGGGGCAGTGGCCATCCCTCACGTTTCCCACATGCATGTAGAAATTGAGTGTAGGGCTAATTTTTCTGTGGGAGCACCCTGGTAGGTTTGGTGTGTGGCATTGTAGTGCTGCTGCCTGCACTGCTATTGTCTGCGCCAGTGACTGAAGGGATTGGCTGCTGGGACTGCCATCACTGGGGCACAGGTCAGGATGAGTTCTGGCGTGTCCCTTTCTGTGGCTTCTCAGGTCCTCCACAGCAGCCCAGGATGGCAAATGTCTCCTAGAATAAACCCCACTCCCCTTCTCCTAGCTTTTCCTCCCCATTCTCTCCATCCCTCTTTTCTTTCTCTATTGATTTTCTGCTCCCCACCTTTCCTGTCAGACCTGGGATGTGATTGTCCCACCTGGTGAAGCACTGATAGCTCCTCAGCCACAATGCCAGGTAAGTTATTTGGCATCTCTGCCTTGGTGCCACATGTGTTTCATTTAAACCCAGACCAGCAGTTACATCGTGGGGTCCTAGCCCCATTCAGCCATCCTCTTCTACCCTCTCTATGTGGGAGTTCAAGCCAGGCACTCTTGGCCACCTCTGCAGGCCAAATTTAATGACAAGGGAGAAATCACCCTGAGAAAATGCATACACAACTCCCTACACTAAATCACAGATACTAAATCACACACTCCGCCAGTCATGCTCAGGGTGAGAATTCACTTCATGAACACTCCCCTTGATTTAAATAGAGTGATATGCCAGCTATTTTTAATTTACAAGTCCACCACACTGCTGCTGCTGGTGGCCACTGTTTGTGGTATATTGCTGTGATGCACTAAGCACATACTAAAATTTTCCAACGCATCCTGTCACATAAATTCTCTGTGTCTATACTGTGTTACTTTGACAGTCATCACTTCTGTGGGGTCTGAAACTTGTCATTCTTCATCTTTTCATTAGATGAAACTTCAGAAAATTTATATTTGTCTAGGAGGTTGTAATCTTTATTTATTTTTGCAGGGTATACTGATGGCATAAACAGCATTTATGACAGAATAACTACACCAATATTTTAATCATGTTCTCTACTAAGAAAAATAGAAGGTGGGTTTCAATCTTAGACAAATATGATGAGCTTTTTGCCACTTCAGTTGTGTCTATATAATGGTGTCCTTAACAAGTGTTTGCTTGTTAAGGACTACATCTCAATTAACCCAAATGGTTTTGAAATTGAAACAGAAAAAGAAATGCATGAAAAGGCCACTTATAAGCAATTTGGAGTGAATTGCTGCAATTTATTGCCAGCTTGAAACTCTGAGATGGACCAAAGGTAAATCACTTCATTCTGAAACTAAGCAAAATGATCCACAAATTTTTCCCTCCCTGTTGACTTTGAAAAGAAAACAAACTGGCTCCTGAATGCATAGGAGTGTGTTGTTTTACCACCACAGAACATTTTTAGCTTTTTAAAGATGTGATTTTGTCCTTATGCTGATAGGCCTTCCCATCTTGAATAAAGGGCTGAGTCTCTTCAGAGACCCTTTATGGCATCTTAGCCATTGCTGTGCTGAGGACCCAGTATGTTCCCTCATCAAAGCAGCAGGAGCTCCTTCTGCCAGGGTTTTTTCACAGCTGCCTGGCTTCAGCACTAGGTAAAATTCACTCCAGCAGAAGAGACCAATGTTCCTCTTGTGAAAGGAGTCTAGCCAGGGGAATCTGACACTCAAAACAATGGTGCAAGGGGCATTAAACTGAATAATTTGGCCCCCACAGGGTCCCTTCAACCATAACACAGAGTTTATTCTGAAAGTTTTACTGTGTTTTCAGCTCCTGTCATTTGCTCTGACAAGCAGCCTCCTGTCTGTATAGAAGCCACAACTGCAGGGCAACCAGGATCATCAGAGCAGGGCAGCCCCTACTGAAAGGAAGCCGGGGAGAGAAATTGACTCAGTAGCTCCATTCCAAGAAGCAAAGCGTGGCCAAAACATGCAAAAAAGTTTGCTGTCTTTTTTCAGTTTGAAGATGGGCATAATATTAATACTGTATTAATGTAACTGTTGCACATCATTCATTATTGATAAATTAGGAGAAGCTATGTACCTTGGAATCAGAAATGTAAAGCTATGATGTCTGTAGCAACCAAAACTGCAATAAATATGTTAAAGATCTCAAAAGAAAGTCTTTAATCTAAAAATCTGGAAGACTATAAGTTCAAGTTTTTGCCTACATCCTAAACATGGGAGAACTGGATGAGAACAAAATATTTAAAAAATGTGTACAACTTATTCAATGTACAGCACACTACCCTACCTGCATGCAGTGGAGTCCTCCTAGGTAGGGTCAAAGTGGAATTTCCTGGCTTTGTTAAGAAGTGCTAACCCATGAAACTTTGTTGATAACTTGTGTGCTTTCAAGAACAATTTGCTACAAAGGGGAAAATCACTTTTCCCTTATGATAAGACAACTTTTCTTGAATGGTGGCAGCACATTTGCTCCATGGGTCTTTCTTCATCATAGAATCTTGCTCACTGAAGACTTCCAGTTATTGGTTGGGTAAAATCCAGCTTTGTTATCTGGGATCCTACAGAACATATTTTTTTTTGTATGTCATTTCACTGCTGTTTATTACAAGTTATTTCCAGACTTCCTCCTTTGCTTTCCCGAAAGATCCTTGCACTGAACAGGAGCTGCCCTGTGTGACTGCACTGCAGTCTACTCCGTGTTTACTCCCCTGGTGCAGGCAGAGGAGACAGCGAGGCGGCATGAGCAGGAAACAAGACAATAACAAAGATGGAATATGACTTGAGGAAATTCCAGAAGTCTTCAAGGAAACAATGAGAAAATATTAATTAAAGAATGTCTGTCTGGCTCCAGCCAGGTTAGCAAATAAACCCCAAACCTTGATGTTCTGATCTAGAGAGGAGAAAGGAGAGAGTGCAGATGGCTGTTTCTAGAAATAAATGTCTGGTAATGAGAGGAACATAGGTGGAGTTGGGTGGGATTTCAAAAGAGCTCAGAGTGAGAGAATTTACCTCAGGTTATGAGCTACTGTGTACTAAGAATATACATGTTTTGCTGCTGGGATTTTTTTTTTTAATGTTTTTAATGTATTTAAAGGAGTAGGCAATGCCTTCATAAGTGGTTTTTAGCCTTAATCTCATCCACTGTTCAGACACTCTTGAGAACAAGTGCTTGGTAGTGATGGGAACTGAAGAAACAATTATGCTTCCACAGCTGGAACTGTCTACTAGGTAGCACTGAGGGCATTTGAACTTTGGAATTGCAATTGAGTACAGACACTGTGATGAATGAGGCTGAATTTGACACAAGGGAAATGCACTTGAGTCATCCTCAAAGCTAATCCTCAGTGCTGGTTCTGAAGACCCTCCAATCATAGTTCCTTTGTAACTATTATGCCCTACTTTAATTTCTGTCCTCACCATCTTTCACTTTGATTTGAACTGGAATAAAAGAAGTGCCATCCATGGGATTTAGTGCATAATCCTAAACTGCACATCATGGAAAAAATATCTAGAAATGTTGACAAAATACAACTTTTCTAGGAAATCACCTGTGGGCACAAGAGAAACTTGGATCATTGAGGTGCAGTTTTTGATTCTAGAATTTCTGCTATTTCCCTGCACTCATGTTGCTGCTTTTATCAAAGTCTTGAGAGACAGTTAAGCCTGATGAATGTGTCTAAGTTTCTGCACAAAAAGAAAACAACTTCAACTCAAATCTTATATTTGCTGGAGCTGATCACACTGGAACTTTCTGTTCTCAGAGTAGTACTGGTAGCTCTTGTCCCAACCAGTGACAGATCTGTTTGTATTACTTTCAGGTTTGGGCAAATGATTTACTGGGTTTTGTGTATCTTATGAAATTCTGTATCTGTATTTCTTCCCATTAAACATATTTTACAAGACATTGGTAAATGTGGACACAGCTTTGCCTCCTGTTGTGTGATGGTACATAATGACATGTAGCCACTTCTAATTTTTATTAAAACTCAGTACACTGAAAAACACATAAAAGGCACTACCAAACAAGACAGAGAGGAACACCAATCATGGTTTGGCTAAGCTTGCTTTTTGTGCCCAGTGTTCTTCCCCTCTGTGTTGCACATTACTAACATTTCTAGCAGCAGTTGAAGAATGATTAGATTCCTCCTCCCACTTTGCTCCCCCCTCATCTTCTTATTTTGTCCTCTCAAATAGTATATCTTGCCACCTTAAAAAACATAACTTCTTTCTATAATGTCTAAAGTCCAGAAACTGAGAGCTTTCTACCTTATTGCAGAAATAAACTCTGTTACTGTTGGTGAGTGAGGCTTTGCAGCAACCAGGCTCTGGAAAGCCGTGGTAGGGAGTGGATTCTTCCCTCTTTTTCACTGTTACAATCTGGGGAGATCCTTTACTGATTGTGCTGAAGTGAGGGAAAAATCAACACCACATTCACTATTCTGCACAAATCTTTCACTGAGCTGAAAATACCATCATAGGAAACATTAAGAAGGAAGAACTACTTCTAATGAGCATATGTGTATCTCTGTTATACTGGTTTTAAGATAACAAGGTGTAGTAAATGCAAAGGGCCTCGTCCAGTCTGCCCCCCAAAAAAACCCTGAAAAAAATAATAAAGGAAAAAAATAGAAGAGAAAGAAAACCCTGCCCTAAGTAGTTCTTTTTCTTCTTGAAGGCTGTTAATGAAAAGGGAAAGAAATAACAGTTGAAATGAAAGATATTGAGGACCTGCTTGTCCTCATGCACATTCACCGTGTGCTGAAGCCTGTAACAATGAAGAGAAATGATAGCAGAACAGCATTGCCCTCCCTCAGACTGAGAAACTTTCACTGCAAAAGCATTTTAAAAGAATAACCCAGAGTACAGTAATTAAAGCTGATTCGGTTTCTCAAAAGACAGCTTCAAGCTTTTGTGCTGAACCTTCAGAAATTCCACAGGGTTTTATTATTAATTGTGTTCCCCCCACACACTGCTCTCTTTGGGATGTTTCTGCTGTCACAGGCTCAGTATTTCTCCCAGGCTTCTGTACATAACTGAGACTTGTCAGGAGAGGAAAATGTTTTTCCAAGCATTTTTCCCCTTTGTCCTGCCTCTCTTGTGCCTCGTTCCCTTGGTAATTTTTTGTTTGCTTGCTTTTTAATTTTCTTCAACATTTTCATTCAGAAAGTCTCTGGTGGAAAGGAATGACATTGGGGCTGGATGGTTTTCTTTCACCACTCTGAGATCATATGTCAAAGCCACCTGGGATCATTGCTCCTGAATGTCTGAACAACTGGTCTCTGGCAGGAGCTGCTTGACTCTCTGCAGGGCAGGCAGCCATGAATGCAGCTGTGGGTGCAACACACACACCTGGCCTTGGATCCAGATTTCACCAGATATCAGGAGAGACAGAAACAAAATTTAAAGGCTGCTGCAAGGCAAGGGAATCTGAGCTGGGAAGCAACCTGTGCTAGAGGGAAGGATCAACCGTTCAGGCTGTATTTCTCTCACAGCCATTTTTCCTGTGTTTCTCTGTGTTCCTTTTGATTGGTTTTGTGTTTTGTTGCTTTTTTTAACATGGAGAAGTAAAAGGCTGAATTTTGTAGAATTTGCAAGCCAGGCTACGTATCCTGGAATAAAAGTGAAAGGTAGCTCTCTTTATTGTAGTCAAAAGGACTAAAGGTATTGACCCACTATCATTTAAAGTATACCCCTAAGTACCCAAAGACACTGCTGCTACTTTCCAGGTAAAACTCCACTGCTAATATTTCTTGCTTCTTATTTAACTGGTGCTTGTGCTACTTGTTATAATTGTACCATGTGCTAACACATGACATTCATTGCTAGATGGTAGCCAGCACATCACCTTGCAAGGCTAGCCAATCTGCCACAGCACTTCATGGATTTCAGCAAAACAGTGTAGATTAGTTCTTTCCCTCTGAAGAAGAATTGTTCAAATGGAAAGAAATAGAAAGTTCCTTTGCCATCAAATATATTGCTTCATCCATCTAACTGTCCTGACTAGTGTATGACTCTGCTGCAGGGGAAGGCTTTTGTTTGTGGGGAAAAATGAACTTTATTCTCATCATCTGCTTGTCCTTGATGGCAACGCCGAGAATTTTTAAGTTCTTTGAATTTACTGAGCCAGATATAGGTGTGTACATTTAGGCATCCACTTGTGACCTAGTCACCTGCCCTTCCTTTAGAGTCAAAAGGAGAAGACAATTCTCCTGCACCTTTCTTGATTTTAATGAAGAAAATATCAAATGAACTTGTGCTATGTAATGCCCTAGAGGTGCCTGTTTGTTCCCATTAACTCCTCAGAGAAGTAGAATTATTAGTTTAGATATACTAAGAAATAAATGTCACTCCCTATCTTCACCAGGGGCAAGAAGGAGGATCTGAGAAACTCTGGGCTGGTTGGCCTCATTGTGATCCCTTGGAAGGTGTTGGAACAAATAATCCTGGAAAGCATTCCCAAACCTATCAGTGACAGGAAGGTTACTGGGAGTAGTCAGCATGAATTTATGAAGGGGAAATCAAGTCTGACCAAACTGATATCCTTCTATGTTAAGATGATACTGACTTCCAAAACATTCATAGATAAACTGGTGAAGTATGGACCAAATAACAGGGCAGTAAAGAAAACAGTCAGACTCTTCTCAGTTATGTTTATTGAAAGGGCAAGAGGCAAAAGGCATGAGCTGGTATGTGGGAAATTACTTTTAAACATAACCATATTTTTTTTTTATTATGACATTGGTCAAACACTGAAACAGTTTGCCCAGAGAAGTTGTTGAGTTTCAGTCCTTGGAGATGCTCAAAACCTGGCTGGATGCAGTCCTGGGCAATCTGTTATAGCAGACTCCAAAAGATATCAAATTTATTGAAATATTGTTTGTTTGCTTATCTGAACCCAATATGCTACCAGAGGACAAAGAATTCTGGAGTAGGCTTCTGAGTCTTTTGCCAGGTTATTTGTTTCAGCTCCACTGTAGTGGAATCAAACCAATGCTCTCATTGACTGAAAGCTCTGCGCCCAGGAATGCTTAAAAAAAAACCTAACAAAGTGTGTGGCAATGCCTTGGATTCTTCTAGTCTGTGAACACAAGCAATAAAGTAGTATTTCTTTTTTAAAGAGTTACTTCTGAATTATCACATAAAGATCATGAGATCTGGAGAGTTTATCAATGTGATAAGTGCTGTCCGGAAAGACGGAGGGACACATTAGATCACATAGACATGGCTAGGTTTGCTCATAACATCATTGACTGGGTCCAAGAACAGTAAAAGAGCACATAACATGTGGGGTGGAAGAGAGTTTGTCCATGTCTGAAGTCAATATAAAATTTTCTGCCTTCTCTCTAGAAGAGACTACTAAGCAGGAAAGTTGAACTAGTTTTTAATTTATCAAAGTAGTTTTTTTCTTCTCAAGGCCCAGAAGAGAACCAGACTTCTGTAAAGTGAAAGAAACTTGAAGAATTTCTTCTATTTCTTCCAATCTCTAGGGAATCATCTCTCATAGCCTACCTCATTTTGAGACTGGCGGTTATAGAATGAGAGAGGTGCACCAAGAAAAACAATAATTGCCATTGTGCTTGGGCAGAAAATAACATCCTGTGTTCTCAGTAGCAGACCTGACCATGTGGTCCAACCTCTGCAACCTCCAGGCTTCAGTACTGAGAGTCCCAACAGTGATGAAACACTGCCTGCCAGGGCTTCAGCTGGTACAGACTGCAGGAACATGTCTCGCTTTGTCTCATGGGTCACTTCCTCTGCACAAGTTTCTGCCCCTTTCCCAGCTCCCCAGTGGCTGTGGGGTTTGTTTCAGTGCCTCCAAAGTGGAGTTTGTGCCTGACATTCCAGCAGGGCTTGTTGCTTTTGAGCAGTCACTTAGGCTAAAACAAAAATGAATTACGAAGTGACAAGATAGCTCTAGACACACCAGTGAACTAGAAATAAATGGAAAGGTCAGTAAAATATTCTTCTGCTGAATTAGAATGTGTGTAACTTAAGAATACATGGAAATGGAGCAATAGTTAATGCTTTGCTATTGCACAACATATTCATATTCTTTATATATTTCTTATCTCATTAGCCCACTGAACAGGCATTTGAGGAAGGGATGCACCCAAAAGCCCATTCTCTGCAAAAAATAAAGGAAAGGAAATGTGCAAATAATAATGTCACAAGACCCAGACACATAATTTTCTTTGAAATCCCTTTATTTCTCTTTTCTTTTGACTTCTGATCATGATCTTTAGGAGCAACATTTTTCAAATTTCCTGTGTCCTAGAAGCATTATTAATGGAACACTGAAATGTTCTTTGAACATGCACCAGGTGCAAAACTTTTAAAATCAGATAATTTTCAATTACTGCTGCATTTTCTCCTTTTTCTTACTGCAGCATAGGCATCATTTGAGCAGATGATATTTTATGAACTGACCCACTTAGAGACACTACCATGCAATGTTTGAAGCTGGTATTTTGATCTGACACATACTTGTAAGTGTTGGTGTCTCTTCTAATAGCCCTCTACCTGTACTGAAATCTGATTGCAATGGAAATGGGCGGAAAAGGCAAAGTTGAATGTGATAAAATACCTCTGAAAGAACAATGCATAGCTCAATGCACACAGCTCAATGTATTGTGCTCCATCCCTTAACACAGAAGTTAACGAAAATGGTTCCAGATGCTGTGAAAAGAAATGGGAACAACAAGACCGAAATGGTTTATTAGGAAAATTTACCTAATGAGGGGGTCTCTAAATCAGGACTTGGGTTTACTCTCCCTTCCTTGGTAGGTCTCAAGTCTTCCTAGAGGCACCCTTTCTTTGTGTCCCACTTCCCTACATGGATCATGTAGATTCCAGTACTGTCCTACCCTCTGGAGTGACAATGGCAAAATTTTCAAAAATGGTGGTGATGATGAGATTGGGAAAATACCTATAACAATTAGGAAGGGGTCAGGAAGAAGGATGTAGCAGGTATACTGTATTTCTTTGTCAGATGTTTTCAACCTTGCAGGAAGCAAGGCATTCTTCTAGGAAATCTTTGCCTGGAGGAAGAATAACTGCTCTGATGTTCATCTGAGGGTGACATTCTGGCTGGCTCTAAGCTCTGCTGGTAGCTTAGACAGCACTTGAGATATGGAGGATGCCCAAGCACTGAATCATGGTACAATTATAACAAGCTGCTGAACTGTTCCAGAAAACATCTCCGTTTCAAACCATCAGGTTTCACATATTTAGAGTAAATTTTACTCTAACGAGCTTGTTCGTCTAACAGGCTGGAAAATCTGGTAGGAACTGCCAATTTGTACACATTTGCCACTAATAGGCTTCTCATGCACTGTGGAGATTTCTATAGCTGTGATGCCATTCATGTGGCCTCACAGTCACTCTCTGGAGATGGACGTTAGATCCATCACAGCCAGCCTCAGAGTTATGATTTGTGTTATGGGTTGTAGTGGCTAGCAAAATTATCAGTATCCAGAACTGCATTGTGCTTTGGCTGTTCAAAACCAGCCAGAAAGTCATCCCCTCTCCCAAAAAACCCAGCACTCTTCATGGACAGAATGAAAAGTCACCATCTGGTGTGCATCTGGCAGCAGATAGGAGGTGGAGTAGCAGAGTCAGAGCCAGATCTTGGTGGATGAGTCCACCAGTGAAAGGGCAGAATGGGCACAGTCTCCAAGGCACATCACACTCAGATGGATGAAAAGCAGACTTAGATTATTAATAAATTAATAATCTCTATTATAGGTTCTAAAGAAAGTGCAGCTGTCTTTGCATACTCTATACTTGCAGTGTGGTTGTGTCTGCAAATGAGAATCTGTCCAGCAGAGTGAGAACTCCTTTCAGGCTATAAGGTAGCCACAGTACATGTCGTAGCCATGTGAGCTTCCCAGTATGGGTCCTGGTGGGTTAGGGACAATATTTCCTTCCCTGAGCCCAGGGCAAGGGTGTTACAAGTTAGACAAAATCATTTTTCATTGTGCAAGGTGAGTTCCTTCTTTGCTGACAAAGAACAATTTGCTCAGTGATTTGATGTTTCCTGACTGTTCTATTACTTTGTAGATGTAAATAGAATGAAGTTTTAATCTGAATTATTCCACTTAGATGCAAGGAAAAACTCTGCAAAATAGGACTTCGAAAGGCAATATTCTCTCAGTTTTGGTCAGTTTCTATTCCAAGCCACTGAGCATCAGGAATAGATGACAGCTATCCCTGAAAAGTCCTTCCTCTGCTGCAGATGGGAAGCAAAAATGAAGGATGTTGCTCCATTCTGCCTGCTGGAAGGGTTATTTACCCAATTGTGCCTTCTCAATGGCACGAAAAAGGCCAGAAGGATGGGGGTCACAAGACCTTCATCATGGTAAACTGTGAATAGAGGCCAAAGGTTTAACAACTTCAGAAGGTTAACCCAAGGTCAGCAACCAGTTTATCAGTATGTAGTCACTTATTGAATGTGGGATCAATCTGATGGTCCCAGAAATAACTGCCCTGGGATCTAGTTTTGGTAGTTTGATTAAACTTACTTAAATATGACAAGAATGGAAATGAATAAAGCTAGTGCTCCGGAGGGCACTCTCTAGTACTGTACCAATTTTCAACACAGTAACAAAAGTGCTTGTAATCTATCCTTAAAGTCAATTAAAGCTAAATAAAAGATGTTCAATTCTCTCTATGCGGTTTATTTCTCTAAACTGTGTTTTGTTTTGAGTTTTTGTTTTGTTTTGTTTGGGGTTTTGTTTGTTTGTTTGTGTGTTTGGGTTTTCTCATTTGTTTTATTTTGGGTTTTTTTCTTTGTAACATGGTGTTTTTTTCTGAGTTTCTTAACTAATATGGTCAAACCCCCAAGGGTAAATCATGAAATTCCTCAGATGGATTAAAAATAATGAGAGTTTTAAATTTTTTTTAGTTGCTCTTTGAACTGTTAGAATTTAGGATTTTGATCCCTTTGGATTCAGCATTTCATTTTTTCCACTGTAAGCAAGGACTACCATTCTCAGGAATTCCAGGAGACAGGGATTCTGCTACCAAGCACTATATAAAGTGAGATTACAAATGGTATCCAGACTGTGGTGGGCAGATCCTTCTACCAGGGGAGGATTCCTGCCTGTAACCTGAAAATTGAAGGCAAGAAACTTCTGGTGGCCCATGATGCAGAAAAAGAGAATTTCACAGAATTCTGACCATTCAAAAGAAGTCATTCACATATTCAGAAGTGGTCTTATTCACCTTCATCACCATTATTTGCTTCATTTCTGTATGAATATTATTACATATAGTGAAGACCTATGCCTTATGTTATATCTGTGTGCTTGTATTTGAGGAGATTTAGAAATTGCAGTTGAGTTAATCTTACAGGCATTAGACCTTAGCTCTAAAGAGATGCTCAGAAGTAGCTTAAAGCCTTACTTTTATTAGGACTCTGATTTTTTTCATTAGAACTATGCATTAAAAGCCACAGCTTTAATAGAAATTTGGGAGTAAATTGCTGTGTTGCTTCAAAGCTACTGAAGTGTAATTTCATGTAGCTGCAAGGACTGCTTGCCCAGTCTGTCAGCTCTGCTTCTCACATTGCTTTCAACTTGTCCATTTTCTCTCTTGCTCAGAATCATTGGTCCCCTGACAGCCACTTGGATGTGCAGCTGCCATCATTTTGCCTCCTCTCTAGACAGACAGCAAGTGGTAGCATCAGTCTCTACTGAAAGACTGATAATGTGGCATCTAATTTTAGCTTTGAGGAAAATACGGCATAAAGGGCTTGCCTTTCAGTATCACCTTGGTGGTTTTCTGAATGATTTCTATAGTAGGAAAAGAGGTTTGATCCCCCTTTAGGATCTTCTAAAGGTCTGATAGACTCCTGTAGCCTGTATTAAAACCATATAACTCCACCTGGACTGGAGAATCATAGACTCATAGAATCATTTAGTTTGTAAAATTCCTTTAAGATCGTTGCATCCAACCCAGCACTGCCAACTCCACCACTGAATCATATCCCCCCAAGTGCCACATCCATATGTTTTTAAATACCTCCAGCGATGGTTACTCCATACCTTGCCCAGGCAGCCTGTTCCAATGTTTGATAACCCTTTCCAAGAAGAAATTTTTCCTAATACTTAATCTAAGCCTCCCCTGGAGCAACTTGAGGCCATTTCCTCTCGTCCTGTCACTCATTACCTGGGAGATGAGACCAACCCCCACCTCACCACAGCCTCCTTTCATTTCAGGCAGTTATAGAGAGTGGTAAGAGCCCTCCTGAGCCTTCTTTTCTCCAGGCTAAACACCCCCAGCTCCCTCAGCTGCTTCTCATCAGATTTGTGCTCCAGACCCTTTGGTAGGTTCAGGGAAGCTTGGATCAGGAGAGTGATGCAAGGAAAATCCCCAGTTATTTCACTGTTCTCCTCTTGGGAAGAGGGCATTCTCCCTTACTAGCCTAGATGGAAATAACCACTGAATTTAATCTAATGTAATCATTTTCTTCATATTTTGATTCTTGATTTCAAGTCTGTTTTCCAGAAATATTTTTCGCTACTGCACCCTGAAAGGGTTTATTTTGGAAGTTTTCACATATATGTATTTTTTGCCTTTGCCAAATTCCCATCACAGGCAAATATCATGTCCTGTAAAGTCATCCAAAAAGCAATTCTTTCAATAAAAAACTTTGCAGTGTGTACTTATAAATACTGTTGTTTTAATTGCTGCTCTAACTATTGTGACAGGATATTCTCACAAGACATTGGAAAAACACCCCTCCGACCCTCTTCCCTTAAATTACATGTACAGGTCTAGTAGAAACAGCCAAAGTTTGAAAACTTGGGATTTTTAGACAAGTTTTTGAACTAAATAGCTTTTCAGATGGTTAACGTATATTTAAAAAAGAATTATTAGAGAGACCCTTTTAGCGTAAGAGTGGGGGATATTTCTTGCCAGTTCCCTGTGCTGGTTATAATCCCACTGGAGGTTTGCACCATGAGAGAAGCCATATCCTGGTTTGTTCTGGTTCAAAAGAGCTAGCAAAAAATGGTGACAGAAGATGGTCCTGTCCAGAACGAGACACTGTGTCTTGTTCTTGGCAGGTCTTGCAAGGAACTTTGAAACAATATTAGAATATTGGCTTCAATTTAAAGATTTTTTTGTTGGTTTGTTATGTGTTTTCCAAAGAGAATGCTTTTACTCTGAACAGACAGCATTTTGCCTTGCTAAGCTGAGTTACCACAGGTTCCGTGCTGCTTTTTTTTCCTGAGGAGAGGTGCTGTACCAGGGCTTGAAGTAAAACCAAGGAATGGCAATAAATTGTGAGACCTGAATCAAGAAATTAATCCTAGTGGAAAATACCACTTGGAAATAATTCAGAAAAGGGTCTGCAGGGTCTACATCCTGCATGGACTCTCAGTGGGGCCAGACACTGGCCCCCTGCTCTGTGTGACAGACACAGTGGAACTCTGGAAGTAGGTCCAGCACCAGCCAGGCCTTCAGAGGAGCAATCTCTGCTCCAAGAAATCAAATTTTACAAAATCAGGACTTGAGTTTGTAAGACAGCTATTACAGCCTTTATTCACGCAAAAGGTTTGAATGTAAGCTGGACTGTAATGGTAGAGTTAAGTACACCAATTTCAGTGAAATGAATATACTTCAGCTTTACCTACTAAGGAAAAGAACTTATCAAGCAATTGTGTTTCTGCATTGTCATTCTGTTTTCCAGTTCACTGAGAAGAAGCACCTTGAGTTAACAGAGACTTCCCCTGAACAAGTAACTCATCAAAGCAATACAAGGTTATATTATGCATGGAAAATTATATTCTTTCAGGTTGTACCTTGGCTTTCTCTCTTAAATGATTATTGTGACGCCTTAAGTTTTAGCTTTCATGTTTTTCAGATTCTGTGCTGCCTAAGTGTGTAGTTCTGAGCCTCATATCAAATGTTAGTAAGCTCTCTTCACAGAGTAGGTAGGCAAAACCAATCCTTTTCCTGCTAGAGACCAAGGATAACAGTTACAAGTTTTCAGGCCCAAAAGCATAAACAATGGTGAACTGAAGAGAGAAAACAAGAAGAACGGGGCTTCATAATCTGAAGCTATAATTGGACAGTTAAACCCTAATATACAAATGGACCAAAACTTATAAAAGTGTAAGATCTTGTGACCGTTCTTCCATTTTTTGACCATGACCATTTTAAGTCCATGTTGAGTGTAGCCCTGGCCAGGCTTTTGTACTGCCCAAGGTGTATCCTTTAAGGCCTTTTAATAAATATCTACTTTATTCTCCATCTCTGTCCAGTCTCTGCTCCAGGTCAGCTTCCCAAGGCATCAGTTGGTGGGGGGCTGTATTGAAGTTCAGCAGCTATATATCAAAGACAGCAGCTCATAAGATCAGAGAGAAATTATTATTGTGTATGGTTATTATTTAAAAACAAAGCCTGCATTGGCTACCCTTCCATCAGACACACTCTTGTGGATATTCTTTTACAATTATTCCATTTTCTGAGTCTCACAAAACAATTTAAAGCTAAGCATAGTAGAGCTTATTCTGCTTAAGATATCAAGGGAACGTACATAATGACAAATTTAAACACAAATGCACAAATTAAATAAATTCACATGTAAAGGAATACGCTTCAAAAGTTAGCACATTTTTTCTGGCTAGGATTCAGAGGATAATTAAAACCCTCTACCTCCTTGCTGATCATCAATCCAGAAAACATGTAAGTAGGTTTATAGAACAAAAGGCAAAGGCCCTGATCTTGGTATGCTGTCAAGAAAATGAGTTGACCTTATTTAAATTGGTGCACTGGGGGGCATCTCCCAGGACTTGAAATCCATGAAAATGAAAGAGCTAATTGCTGGAGATGAAATCATAGCATCCAATAGAAAAAGTGTCCAAAATTTGTATGTACTTTGGGAATATTTTCAAAGGGAAAATAGAGCCAAAGAACTTGGGATGGAAGGCTTCTTAAACTACCATCTGCAATTTTTGTCTGTTGTTTGAGCCTTCTTGTTCTGTGCTAAAGTGAATCTTTGCACAGTTGTGCTGTGAGCCATTTAGAGTAACTAAGCCAGCTGAATGCTGAAACTACTTTTCCTTGGTTTGTTTTCCAGATGGATCAGTTCCTCAGTGTGATTCACTCATGGATCAAAAGGTCTTGCATAGGCACAGCCTGAGGAATGATGCTAGGGCAGGAAGGAGCAGCAAAGATGCAGAAATGTGATCATCCCTTTACTGACCACTGAATGCATTATTCATTTACTGGCATGCTGAGAAATATGTTTATTTAGCAACTTGATGTCTTCTTTACAAGGGCATACAGTGACAGGACAAGGGGGAATGCCTTCAAACTAAGACACGGTAGGTTTAGATAAGATAGTAGGAAAAAAATCTTTGCTATAAGGGTGGTAAGACACTGGAAGAGGTTGCTCAGAGAAGTTGTAGCTGCCCCATCCCCAGAACTGCTCAAGGCCAACCCAAACCATTCTATGACTCTGTGATTCTTGATGTTCAGACTGACGGGTAATTGTTGTAATAAGCTGTGATGTGGCTTATTTCCCCTCCGTTCTCTTTAGCCCAAACATTAGGACTAAGATGTTCAGCATAGTGCCAGGAATAAGTGAGAGACTGAAAAATTCTGTAAAAGTTACAGCACACCTCAATAGTTACCTAATTAACCTGCTTAATTTGATGAGACTAAAAACATGTTCAAATTGGCTGTCATCTAGTTATGCTCTATTCACTAATATTTTTATATTTCTTATTTGCATGGCATAATTAATTTCGTGTGAATTATGGTGTTTTTTTTAAAAAATGCTGTAATTGTGGGAATGTGTAAAGTGATCATTTATTCTTTTTCTCTGTATCTTACAGTCTGTGTTTCAAAATCATCTATACAATATGACTGTAAAAAATGAAGTGTTTATTACAAGGACGTGGGCTTCTTATGATTATTCTCTGCTGGGTTTTGAGGCACAGCTAATCCTCTTGGTGAAAGCATGAATCTTAGCATGATCTTATAGAGTGTTGCTGTGAAGATTAAATATCAATAGCAAAAGCAATGATCAAACTTTTGACTTAAAGAAGGTCTAGATGTTTTGACTCAGCAGAAAGTGCAGCACACAATTTGAAAATAAGATACATTTTAATATCCTGAAAAGTAATTTATTGCTAAATGTAAGCACTAAATGAAGTGTATGGGTAGATATATGGATATGAAAGTAGTCTGCTTATATCTAATGTCTTGTAGTTATTTCAGACTAAGTCTTGGAAAAATCTGTGTGATTGTTTTAATTGGTGTTTCTTGAGACAACATACTTCTCTGTGGGTTAAGTAATATAAGAAAAAATCTGAAAACATGGAGATTTTTATTTTAAGCTACCGAGCCTTGAGTTTGTGCCATAAATTCCATTAGTGTGGGATAGTTGATAGATTTAAATTTGTGAGGAGCTGCTTGTTCTAGGTTTGTGACTTTTAGATTCTTTTGGAGATGGTATCATCTGCGTTGGCATCCTCAATAATACTCTTTCTTAGAACCACTTTGATCCTTAGAATCATAGAATCATTTAAGGTGGAAAAAACCCTTTAAGATCATGAAGTCCCACTGTTATCTTAGCTGCCAGGTCCATCACTAAACTGCCCTTAAGTCCTGTTAAGTGCCACATTTTGACATCTTCCTCACACCTCCAGGGATGGTGACTCAACCACTACCTTAGGCAGCCTGTTCCAGTGCTTGATTACCCTCTCCACAAAGAATTTTTCCTGATATCCAATCCAGACTTCCCCTGGTGCAACTTGAGGCTCTTTCCTCTTGAGATCCTGTCTGATCTGTTGTCACTTTGGAGAATAGACAGACCCCCACCTGGCTACACCCTCTTTTCAGGGGGCTGTACAAGTTATAAGGTCCCTCTTGAGCCTGCTTTTCTCCAGGCTAAACATTCCCAGCTCCCTCAGCTGCTCCTCACAGGACTTGTGCTCTCTTCTCTGCCTCCATTGCCCTTCCCTGGACATGCTCCAGCACCTTCTTCTTGTAGTGAGGGGCCCAAACCTTCATCTTTGTGGTACATTTTTCTGCTTATATGAGCTTCTTACAAAGGAGGCTTCCTTCATAAGCAAAGGATTAATGCCCACACTCTGAGAAGTGAGACAGATTTCCCCGATTTCAGAGAGTTCAGTTCAATTATATGCTCTGTCACAGACAGTGGGACCTTTTCCCTCTGAGGTATTAAGGTACTTCCCTAGCCACTGAAAGGGGAATATAATAGAATTAAAAAATCCACCCAGTCCTCTGTTCAGGTTTTTGTTAGCTAATTGAATAGAATGTAGATTTTTTTGGAACCAGAAAGCTGGAAACTCACCTTTGCTTGCCTTGACATACAAACAAAGGCCTGTCAGTGACAA
Source organism: Trochalopteron elliotii (assembly GCA_024734555.1). Taxonomy (NCBI): domain Eukaryota; kingdom Metazoa; phylum Chordata; class Aves; order Passeriformes; family Leiothrichidae; genus Trochalopteron; species Trochalopteron elliotii. The sequence goes on from JANPWX010000019.1 coordinate 6,612,925, forward strand.
AACACCTTTAATTCAAGCACTCTTTCTTGCAATGGGGCACAGAGCAGCAGCAGTGACTCATGAAACCATGCCAGGTCTTTCTACCTGCTGGGATCACTGCCTCTGTCCTCCCACCTCCATTATATCCTTTTTTTCTCTGCTCTGGCTGCTGTCTTGGCTGTGCATGCTCTGGGGAAAGGTTGTTTCATACATCCTTGTATCATTTACACTGTTTCTGGACCCTTACAGTAGTTCAGGGCCTTAGAGGATCTTTGCTGCATGACACAAAATAACCAGCTGAGATGTTTAAATCTGAAAGCTTTTTCCTCTTCACTGTGTGAGCAATCATGGGAGGAAGAGGAGCTCTTGCCTAGCCTTTCCAGGCTTATTTAGGCACGTAAATTGAGTACTTGGCTGGATTGCTCTCTCTCTTCATTGGCCACATAGGGAGCCTCCTGAGACTTATGTCCTGCCTTAGGCATCTAACATCAGATGGCTACAAAATGACTGTGTGCTATCATGATTACAATTTTCTTCCTCTCTAGCTTTATTTATGGCTTTAATTGTTTCAGTTATTGTTTGTGTAGTTTCTGTGACCTCTTTTTTAACAGCAAGATGGAATTTTTGCTTTTTACCTTGACCATCTAGGCTAGTTTTCTTAATTCTAACAATAATTCACTTCAGAGAGCCTTCATCCAATTTTCAATACACTTTGCAAGCTGCCTTTATTTGCATCATCCAAGGTCCATATGAATCACAGAATCATCGGGGATGAAAGAAACCTTCAAGATAATCTTGTCCAACCATCCACCCAGCACCACCATAACCACCCCTAACCCCAAGTGTCATATCCAGACTGCTCTTGAACACTTCTAGAGACAAGGACTCCAACCACCTCCCTGGGTATTATTCCAAGGTCTGACCACTGTTTCAAGTGGGGAAAAAAAAAAAAATCTAATATCTAATGTGAACCTCTCCTGGTGCAACTTAAGGCCATTTTCTCTTGTCCTTTCACTTGAAGCATGGCAGAAGAGACTGATCCCCTCCTGGTTACAACCTCCTTTCAGGGAGTTGTCGAGAGTGATATGATCATCCCAAGCCTTCTCTTGTCCAGGCTAAACAACCTTAGTTCCCTCAGCCACTTCTCATAACAATTATTTTTTGGACCCTTCACCAGCATCATTGTCCTTCTTTGGACAACCTCCAGTTCTTCCATGAGGTAGGAAAGGAACCCATAAGACTGGAACCCATAAGGCTGACACCAAGAAGATCTCACTGAAAATAACTACATCCAAGATGAAAAGCATTGTCTGTTAAGTGAAAACACTGCAAATATAAAATTTCACCTAAGTTCTGCCAGTTTAAAAACACCAGTGAAATGAGAACTGGATTTTAGCTGAGATTCCTGAGAAAGTGAAGCCATCATTAAAGTTAATTTGGGGGAGTAGAATTACCCATCTTTGTTCATAAAAATGTTGTGAGAGCTTCACTGACTGGAGAGCCAAGATATCCCAATTCTTGATTGCTGGCTCTACACCAAATTGTCTGCAGACAGAATTTTACATGATGTGCTGAAGCTGTCCCGGGTTTCTGGTCCGCTTGACTTTTCAAGCTGGTATAAAAATAAATCCCATCAAGTTTCTTAGCACAGTGGAAAATTATCTGGTTTTACACTAGTTTTTATATGTTTTCTTATACTAGTTATTTATAATAATTTTGTTTTCTGGACAAAAGCCTGTATTTATTTCCCTAGGCTAAGCAGGCAGGTTTCACACAGTGAAGGTATGCTGGTGTCATGCATTAAGCACAGCTCCCAAAATCAGTGACTATCTATGGATACAGCCCACTGCCAGAAAACCCAAGGAGCAGAAAACACCTAAAATGCTTGACACGAAAAATGTGCTTGTAACTAGAGTGACTGACTGATTTTTTTATTTACTGGGGATTCTTATTTCCAGGAGGAACTACTTTCTGCCTTTGTGCTAGTTACTTCCCTGGTAAAGGAAACAAGAAAATAGTTTTGCTTGAACTCATTCATTTTACTATCTGTGAGACTCATAGGAGATATGATCTGCTAAAAGTGATATGTGATTCATATAATTATATTCTGGATAGAATGCATTCAAATATTTTTATTTAAGGTCCAACCAAAATAATGAGCTTCTATTTTGCACAATAAGATCCCACATCCTTTACATTTTTCCATTGTTTAAACTATGCTTGCAGAACTTTAAAAAGTACCCACAGCTTTCAGTTTATTTGAAAAAATATTATCATTTTCACATATATTTGACTGAAATGTGAAGAAATTTAAATGGTGGCATGAAGCAGATTTCTGCTGGAATAGAATGTAAGAAAAAACATCTTGTAAGATGGACTCCCTAAAATTCCAAAAAGCTTTTTCTAATGCTCCTACTTCTCATACTTTGTCGTTAATTTTCTATTATTTTTAAAAAGTGTTCTCTGGCATGTATTTTTTTATTCAGTAATTATTAGAAGTACAGATCTGTTCATATAGAACTTCAAATAAAGAAGTTAACCACCTTACTCCGATCACCGCCAGCACTGGGGTACAGCATAGACCCTCCACCACAAATTGTTCTTTCTCTCCACAAACCCCCAAATTCTGAATATTTTGTATTCCATTAATTTATCATATTGAAATACCACAGATTGATTTCTCTTCTTGTTTAAAAATTGTCTGTACTGAAATAAGAGTTAGAAATGAAACCTAAGCATGAGAGACATGCTCTGTTTCTTCAGCGTCAAATCTGTTGATTGCAATGACTACAATACACTCTATCTTCCTTCACATTTGGAGAATTAGTGTATCAACATGAATAAGTGATGGATTTTATTTTCTTTTTATTAATTTTATTCTTTGCTAATCATCACTGCCAGCATAGCTTGCAATGACCACTAAGTTCATGATCATCTGCAAAATCTTAATTGCTGATAGCAATAGGATAGCTTTTAACAGCCAGAGCTGTTTGTAGGTCCCTTGACAGATCTTCTTAAGCCCATGAATCCCTACATTTTCCAAAAGAGAGAGTAATTTATAAATAGTGTTCTGCTTCAAAGATGTAGTTTAAAAATGCCAAAATGATACTTAATATTCCAATATTTTGGGGGTTTTTCTCTTTTTTTAATGCTACAGCTAATGTTTTATGGTTTTAGTACAACAAGGGTGAATTTAAAACAAGATATGTATGATTTAGGCTTGCTGTTGACCCCTCCAAAATTTTTAATTTGCAGAAATTCTACTATCTTGTATTTTATCACCAACATGTGATGAGAGGAAATACCAAAATTCCAACAACCAGTTACAAGATAGGAAAACATCTAGCCTGGCAGACTGTGCATTGAGCTGACAAGGTTAAAAGATAAGAAAATTTGGCTGAGTGGTTGTTGCTGATTAAATATGAAAGGACAATAAATGTGTAATATTATCATGGTGGTTTTTGTATACTCCATTTTAAAAGAGAACTGTAGTTTAATGAAACCTTAATTTAAACAACAAGGAATAAATTCCATGTCTTTTTCTTCCCTTCCTAAATTTACAGGAGCCAAATAAAATTAGAGCCTTTCTTTAAACATTTTAAAGATTTTGCTACTTTTGGACTGCCTGGATACTTGCTTTTATTAATATTTTATCCTGTCTCTTCCCTTGAATTACATTTTTCGTGGCACTGCTTTAATTAAAGGGAGCTGAGAAGCAGAAGAATTGTTCTTCAGATCTTCAGTTGAAATAAAATGGGGTTTGGTGCTGTCAACATGAGACTGAATGGTTTACTCTTGAGGTTTAATTTATATCAATTATAATGACCATCCTGTGAGTATAACTTGGATAAGTGTTAAGGAGAATGTAACTGCTATGATTTTTTCACACCCAGCACTGTGTAGTTTGCAGAGTCTTTAATATTGTGTAGCTAAATAGGTATTAATATGGTGTGATAACAGCCACCTATCCAACTCAGGTTGCAACATGCCATCCTCACTAACTCCTGTATGTCCTTCCTGTAGGAGAGTAAAACGAAGGGAACATAAATATATCTGACAAAGTCATCAGGGATTAGAAAACAGAATCCAGCAATAAATATGGTAATTAGGCAATTTGAGACTTAAAGCACAGGGTTCTTTGAAAATGCAATTTTGGGACTGAGAACCAGCACTGAAATTTTTACCATTAAGGAGAATTATGATAGAACTGAAACTTTTTAATGACATTTAAACATTTTTTATTGGGAATTTAATAACTTTTCTGCTCATGCTAGGGAAATCTTAATGATGAAACTACATATAGAGAGCTTTGTGTGCACACCCATCCTCCCTACTCTGTCTAATCTCCAGCAGCTGAATTTACACTCCTCCAACATTCTTTCTAATGCAGTATGATGATGGGGGACTGCTTAGCTAGTAATGAGATTGTGGACTTTCATGATTAACAGTAATTTTGGACAGATAACACTAACTATTTCATGTATTTGATAACCTTAAGTAAGCTTTGCCATTTTTCAGAATTATGTTCCTCATTAATATCTACATACATTTTTGTGGTTGGTGTTTTCCATTGTGATAACATGGTAACAAAGCTAATAGCTTGAAGCTTTGTAAGTAGGTGATTCTTGTTAAAGAAGGCTTGATGACTTTTTAAAAAGTGGAATTCGAATAAGCAAAGATACCAAGTCTAAATGCACGAAAACAGTAAAAATTTCTTTACATCCATGAGATTTTCTGCCATGTCACTCTACTCCTCCCCTCTCTCGAGTCTGCCATCAGCTGCTTAACTGCTCCTCAACCCATGGGGAAATCTCTTGATCTTTCAAGCAATGGCAAAACTCAAATCAGAAATCTTTGCATGGCACCTTTGGGAAATGTATGATGTTAATTCAGTCTTGGTGATGAACCATAAATTCTATGTCACACTTGTGGGGACCAAACCAAGAAAATTGCAGACTTGCACTCTTTCAATACTCCAGAGTGTGAAGGGGTGGTAGAGACTTTTTCAACTGTATCTGCAGCAGTGTTATGTTTAATTAGGGACCATTACAAATCACTGATAAAAGCATAACGAAGCCTCATTGTAACTTGCAAAACTACTAAAACTGGCCTTGAAAGCTGAGGCAGATGGAGGCAGCTGAGGCAGAGGTGGATAATGATCTATGCTGGGCATCAACTCCATCTCCCCTGGGCTTGGCTATGCAGAATGTGAGGTGCTCTGGCCTGGGGAGCCCTTGCTGTCAGCATGGCAGGGCAGCTGTAGTGCCACAACATCATCTTATTTTTGCAGGAACAGTAAATGCAGGTGTGATGGTATAAAATCTGTATGTGCAGGTGAGGTGTGCTGTGCTGCTTTTGAAACTGTGTAATTAAAGATGAACGCTCTGAACTGCTTCCTAGACCCTAAATCTGTGCACAGAAAGTACACAGGTCAAGAAGTTTTGAACCCTTTTCCAGAGGCAGGGTAACAGTATATCTGTCACCCCAAAATATTTCCCATACAGTTGCAGTGCAGGAGGCAGGATGGAGACAATTACGTGCTGATAAAAGTTAATGAATAATTTGTGTATGCCTCAGAGAGCAAGCCCCCTTGATTTTTAAATCTCTTCTGTGTCACTTCAGCTCCCCAGACTGATCAGTATCTCTCAGACAAGGCTTTGTCACTGGATTGCAGCCAAAGCATATTTTGGCATAGGCAATACTAACAATCTGCCACTCTGTGGATAAATAAACATTTGCATCATTGTGTGTTTAAAAACTAATCCTGAAAGGCATTAACTTGCATTTGCAAATGTCCTCAGTGTCAGTCTGGGTATTCCTGATGTCCTCAAGAGCTTTTTCCAACGAGCTCCCTTTCCTGCATTGTGCAATTTCCATCTGAGCACTGGGGGATACTCACTCTTCTTTAGCTATTTTTTTTGTTTGTTTGTTTGTTTGTTTGGGTTTTTTTAATGTAAAAATTCCCAAACTGAGCCATGGCAGTGTCACTCAGCTATCTTTGCTGTCACCGCTTTTGTGCAAAGTTCACACCAAGCTAACAATGACCTCAGCTGGATGGCAAATCTACAGCCCACCTGATATTTTTGGATTGCTTTTTTACAGGAGCAGTGCAGCCCAAAACAGATGGAACAAACAGTGATGAGAGGAAATAGTCTTGTTGTGTATATATCTATTGCACCATTACAGTGTCCAAAGGGGTAGACCAGGCTTTTCCATTAAAAGGGACCATTGACCTTAACACCTCAAAACATTTCAAAGCCCCAAGTAAACCCTATCCATTTCTATCCTGAGTTCATGTATTGTCTTGAAATCATGGTGTCTTTTTGATGTTTGATGTTTATAGGTAAAGTTTTACAGTAAGGATAACAAACCCAGAAAGAAGTGAAACAAGATCAATCCCAGAGCACATTTGGTTCCCTGGGATAAATCCTTGTAAGCTGGTACACTCTGATCTTGTGCTGCATTTTGTCCCTCAGTTTTAGCAGCACTGCAGTTTGGATTGCTATATCCTACTGTCTCTGTGGGGCTTCAGGTTCGTAAACCAGTGAATGAATTATATTCCTCCATTTGTTTAGTTTTATCATCTGTGGCAGATAGGATAAGGAAAATAACTTTGTGTAATAAGGAATCTGTGACTGATGCTGTGTAAGTTTGAAATATATAAATGATGGCTGGCCCTGTGTATGCAACTGAGCCCAGTTTGGTGTAAAGAAATCATAGAAATGCACTGATTTGTGGCATTTCTGCAGCCTGTAACTATGGCCACAATTTAGGATTATTTCCTTCTTCTCAGTGCTTCCTAATTCTTCCCCCCTCTCTCTGATGTTGTTGGTTCCCACTCAGCCACACATCTGCACCTCTTTTCCATCTGTAGAAGAGGGCAGGAGCTGCTGCAGGACCCAAGTACACATGTCCCCTGCCACGTGTCTCTTGTCCCAGCTTTTCCATGGAGAACTGGATCCAGGTGGAAAAGCCTTTTTCCATGAGCAGCTGCACTCCTCCCCCATTTGAGAAAAGGTTCTGCATGGCTTTGGAGTACAGCAGGAATGGCCACAACTGGTTCTTAGAGAGACCCTGGAGCCCAGGGAGGGCCCCATGCCATAGCAGGAGGATATTTCTTGCCGGAACTGTGGCCATGGAGAGTCGTGGCAGGAGCAGCTGTCCCTGAAGAGCTGCAGCCTGGGGAAGGGCTTGCACTGCAGTTCTCTTCCCTGCTGCATGCCACAGATTAATTCTGTGTGTTCAGTGCCATGGCAATAATCAGTGGTGACAAGTTACTGTAGGGACCGTGGTCTCTCCACTGGGAACCCCAGTGGCATTTGGGAAAAGTCTGAGGGATATTTTGAAGTTTAAATTTGGATCATTTTCATTCTACTTAATATTACTTAATTATCTAATAACAGTTTTTCCATCACAGAGACCAGCTGAGCCAGAGCAATAGCAGGAAAAGCACAAAGGTCTCAAAGTGATGTTGGGGTTTGGCAATGATGCACTGAGAATTGTAAGTGCATTGTGAACATTTGGACTGGCTTGTTAACACAGTTTTGACTCCCTGAATGAGATTTAAAGTGAAGACAAGGTGAGATCTTCCTATTTGACTCTAAATATTGGATCTGACAGGAAGTTATTTCTTTTTTGATTCTAATCTATAGCTCTATGATTCTGTGACATTGTGCCACGACTTTGCTATTGAAGGCTGGCTCGTTGCTGGAAAGTCAAACCTGTTACTCAAAAACTCTAGGTCTAAAGAATTGAAAAATGAATGTGCTAATACATAATATTTTGTAGCAATTTCTGGTATATGAGCGCTTGGAAGCATGGTAATCTGCCTGGAGGCCAATATCCCTTTCAGTTCATATAATATAATTAATCCTGTGCATTTTGCTTGATCTCCAGGCATTACTCTGGCTATTTGTCATGAGGAGAGTAACACAATCCCTTCTGACCAAGCCCAAATCATCCAAGATTCTACAGGCTAAGACCAGCACCTTGGTTGCTGACTAGAAGGTAAATAGCAAGCAGCAAGGACTGTGGGTTTCTAACTTTACCATATCTCCAATGAACCACTTCATTTAATAACCAAGATGCATCCTGCCTTTGCTCCAGTGCCTGAGCAGTCCCAGAGCAGGGTCCCCTGTGGAGCAGATTTCAGCAGCCTCACTAATTTAGTTAAACTGGAGGAGGAGCTGGTCAGTTAAAATTAAAAAAAAAAAACCAACACCCACATCACATATTGCTGTGTATGACTTAGATGTTAAGGATGGGATTAGAATTTTCAAGAGCTAAGACTCTCCAATATATTTGCATATATTATGTAAATGTCCTTGAAAATATATTGACATATATTAAACATGTGAACTCTTGTAATTTGTGGTACAATCTCTTACACTGAGAGAGTTGCTGTATGGAAACTGGTAAAGTTTAGCTTGAAAATATGCATGGTAAATGTTTATTTAATTAGCCAGACACACAAAGTGTAAGGCTAATTATTTTAATTGATTAATTTCAGTTGTGTAGACCAATTCTTAGAGTAATTACTTGACAAATCTTAATTGATTAATTTACTTTTTTTGAAGGCATTATTAAGGACTACCATTCCCTGGGGGGGTCTTCATTTCCAAAAGAAATATATATCATATATAGCTAATGTCCTGGACACTGGCACAGCACTTGCTGTTCAGGGACAAAGCACTGCTAGCCCCAGAGGTTTTCTCACCAGCCAGTATTAAAGGTGTTCAGATGAACAATGTGGAAAATAGCTGCTCCTGCAGAGAGTAGTCCTCATCCAAGTGCTTGTCTGAGCCTGGAAATGACTGAGGAAAGAGCAGGAACTGCTGCTGCAGTGGCATGTGTGCAGAGGATGTGGAAGCATGGAAGGCAAAAGCTGTATTCTCTGCGTAGGAGCAGTCTGAGCTGCATAACTTTACTTAAAATGTAAGGTTTCAGGGAACTTCACCAAGGAAACAACACTTTTCCCAGCAAAGTCATCAGGAAAATATTCCAACTAATTTGGTGGTGGCAGCATTTTGCCTAAATTTTTTAGGTGGTGGCTGCATATCTTCAAAAAATAAGGCTGTGATCTGCTCCATGGATATTTCTGTGTGTGACTATATACTAGCTAAAGAGGCAGGATAATAAAGTTTCTGGTTTGGTTTTGCTGTGATTGTTTTAGCTCCAAGTTTTTTGTTTTTTTTTTGTTTTTAAACTAATATTTCTAAAAACACAGAGTTCAAAACCCAGTTCTACACAGGAAGGCTCATACTTTGTTCACAGTGGTTTTATTGTTAGTGAGATTAACTCATGGATTAGAAGTAGTGAACCTACTAATTTAATTTCCTCCACCACAGTCTTCCTACCAAAATGCAACACTATTGTCCCAAATACAAAGACGTTACAAGAAAGAAATTCACTTAGGAAATGTATTTATTTCAAGGAGGGTTGGGGGTTTTGTTTGTTTGTTTTTGTTTGGGGGTTTTGGCTTTTTGTTTCTTTGTTTGTTTTTGTGTTTTTTTTGTTTTTGTGGGGTTTTTTGAGTGTGTTTTTTTCATTCTCAGAAGTAACAAAATAATGTACAGAAAACCAGGGAGGAAAAATCAATCTGAGGCAAGAAGCAAGCATGAAATGCTGTAGCCCAAGTGGATAAAATGAGAAATAAGCAACTGAAAACAGAGACTTAGCATGGGAAACGTTAAGCAACCTTATCTCTCTGTGTTGCTAGCAGCTCCATCTGTTACACACAGTAAAAATACTGAAACCAGAAAAGCAAACACAGCAACGATCAACTTTATTTATTGAAATAAAGATGCATAAAACAACACTCCTATATCAAAATGTCCTAGAGGAAGAAAACCAATCTTACCAACATGGTTTCCCAGTACTAGAAGAACTAAGAAGGGAATTGCTGGAGGCAGAGAGCTGCTTTTTTGGAGGTAGTGATACACCCTGAGATACAGAGGACAGAAGGGTTTCTAACACAACAGAGGCTTTACATAATTTTTTCTAGTTTGTATTTTCTATAGCTTTATTAGAGACCCTGACTATTCTGTTCTCTTTTTATGAAATGAATTGTTCTGGAAGTATACTGGTCAAAGTGATTTACCGTTTCCCTAGGAGACTATAAAGAGGGAATCTATTTTGATGGTTAATCATTAAATGGAGTCCTTTCCATTTCCAGGAACAGAACAGCTCCTAAAAGAAACAGTGACTGAAGTGAAATGCTCTGTATTCATGCAACCTTGGCTTGTAAATAAGCTGAAAGTCATGCAAGCAATGGCACATGTGAGTCAGGTACACTCTGAATAAGCAACTGGAACCATTCTGTTTGCAAACAGTGAATTGGCCTAAATGGCACCTTAGGAAACAGGATGTTATCATCTGAGTGATCTAAAATATGTTTTATGCTATGCTTGCTGTAGATTACAACATTTTCTGTCTGTGTATTCCTAGATAACTTACCTAAATTGAAAATTCACTTACAATGTCAATAATCACACAAAAAGTATAATTTTTGTGGGTTTTTTTCTGTAAAGAAGGAGTCAACACTGTAGTTAAACAGACTGATCCAGCTCCCTTCTTCAGCAGTGTTGAAATGAGGCTGCAGAAACTGTAATAAGCATTGATACTTCCATTTGCAGCATCTATTGCAGATTCCCTCAATCAAGGATTTAAATCAAATGAAATCTTTGCCCAAAGCAAAAATCAGTCTTACAGAGAAAAATTATCATTGCATTTGATTCAGGCAACTGCCCATCTCCTGATCAAACGAAAAAATAATTTCCCTTTAACCAGTTCTTTTCTCACCCAGATGTTGTTGGTGTTTGCACGAAATACCACACATAGTTATGCTAAATTTTATGTCATCTGCTTAGATGAAGCAAATTTTGTAATTTTTTTGCAGAAATACAGTCAAAGAAATGTATGTGACTTAAATGTTTGCAGGACAAAAGCTTGTGTGTTGATGTAAGTATCCTTGTCCAGACAGTTTTTAAATAGAGCCTCTGAAAAGGTCACCACGTTCCAGTATAACACACCAGAATATGCTGAATTACTTTGCTGCATCACCAGGCATAGCAAGTGTGTGTGGATATGTATTTGTGTAATTCCTATCAAATTAAAAACAGGAAGTAAAAGGGGCGAGGCTCTGCTACACCAAACAGATGCCTAACTTTGATAACCCTGCTGACCACTTTACTGAACTTTCAGTGTAGAACCCAGGTGCAGTCCTGCAATGAGTGTCAGCTCTCCACACCTGTGGGATATTGCTCTGAAGGCACTCCCTGCTCCTTCCAGCCTTCTGGCACTGGCTCGTATTTATCACAAAAAGGCTCAGGTCCTGCGCTGCGAATGAGCCCAGCCTGATTTCCCTGGAATGTGTTCACAGCCTGAAGGAGCTCTAAAGCTGCCTGGATGCTGAGAGAAAAAGCAGAGCCCCAGCACACGGCCATGCTCTGTCCCACAGAGCCCGTTCTGCTCCATGCTGAGCACAATCCTTAGGTGGGCTTGGCCCACACCAGGGTGTGGTTGCCCACAGATTGCCCTGGCAATGGTCTGGGTCCAGCACAGAGCAGCTGTTGTGGGCTTGAACACCTTGTGATGAGGACAGGGGCTGGAAACGGGGAATTAGGTGTCTGGATATAAAATCCATGTTATTACTTCGCTTTCTAGGCTCAGAAGAATGGTGTCCAGGAGATTTTATCTAGAGACACCGTCTGAAAGATATGAGCCGAGCTCTTTTTACATGCAGCTTCTGCATCATTAAACTACAAAGCCCACTTAAACAAGAAAGTTGGGACTTTGGTTCCATAGTATTTTCCTTTCTCAGCAGCAGGAATAAATACAAATTAAGTTTTACTTTCTGTTACATCAACACTTGGGCTATGCTTGCTCCTGTCGTAATTCCTGCTCTGTATTTTGGAAGGAACACAGCTAATGAACGAGCTTTGTTGCCAGGGTTTCACTAATCATTTTCTGCTCTAGGAAGCTGCTGGGAAATGTGAATGTGCCATGTTGCTCAAAAAGTCTTTATGCTCATATACTACTTGTGTCAAGTGCTGTGGTTGGTCTCCAGCAGCAAAGATCTGTCTGAGCTTGCGTGAGTTGTGGAGGTTGCTAAAACTATCACTTTTTCTCTCCATTTAAAATATGAAGGTGTATTTTTCTCATGTATGCCCATTGTGCCTGAGCTCTACAGATAACTGCTTCTCTATTTGTTTGATGGGGTTTTGGTTTTTTTCCCCAGCTATCAGTGATGCCTGGTCACTATAAAAGTGTAAACCAATCTTCTTCTGAGACTGGTGTTCCTATAAATCTTCCAAGTATTCATTTAATAGAATGATTTACCTAATTTCCTGGACTCACCTATGTAGAGCCTGCTCCAGTTTTGTAGGGATTGGTTTAAACTTGCCTTATGCATTCATATGAGAGAAAATATTCCTTCAGATGCTGATGAATCTATGGTGATAATTTAAAATAAGTAGTTTTGATGCAATAGGAGTAAGACAAGGAGAGAAGTGATGCCTGTGACTTTGACCTGTTGTTGAACCTGTGGTGCCTGAGGGGAGACATCTCCAGTGCTGAGAAGTGCACAGGATCCTGTCTGAGATGAGGTTAATCTCAACCCAAGTAAAATTTTAATGAATCTTTCCCGGTTTACTGAAAAATTTCAGGGTGTATGAACCCCACTTAGCTTTTGCACAGGCAGACTACTCCTCCTCAGTTATCACATACACCACACTTCATTTACAGGACTTTTGGCATTTACCTTCCATTTCCAGGAAACCTTCAATCTGGGGACTGCCATGCTTATTAGATTTGTGGACTTCTATCTTCATAGTTCTCAGAGAGGTGAAGGATCTTGAGTTGCTCTATTCATGAACTTGCCAAGCTTAGTGCATGGAAAATGCTTGTAAATTGGTTTCTTTCTTTTCTATTGAGTTTGTTTTCCTGAGGACATCATTAACAGATACAGTACGGTTTTGCCTTTTCTTTTGTGGTGGGATGGATACCAATGCATTCATGTGGATAACATCCACCTGGGTAGGAACAAGCCCATCTCTGTAGGGGCCTGGTTCAGCCTGGTGCTGCTGGTATGAATGGTTACTAATGAATGAAATGCAGCACCTTTAAAGCCTCCATTAAAACTAATTAGTTTCACCACTGCTTTGTTGGTTGTATTTGCTTTTATTTACAATATAGAGTACATTGATTCCTCTGCCTTTCTTTCTCAAAACAAAAAATTATCTTTTCTCCTTCCCTGTGTTGTCTGAAGGTAGGGACCACCCTCAGGGCACATGTCAGTTGATGTCTACCACCTAAGGTCCTGCCCTTGAGGTT
>JANPWX010000019.1:6631235-6653362 GCA_024734555.1 Trochalopteron elliotii
CGTTCAGCAACACTGCAAGGATTCTAATGGGCTACAAAACTAAATTAATAGAGTGAAAGTGGCTCAGGTTTGGGAAAACTGAAATACTCCAGCAATCAGTTTGAAACATTAATAAAGGCAGAGGGATGCACATGAAACCACCTTTATGGAGTAAGGGAGCTAAAAGAGAAGTAACTCACTAGTGACACAGAGATAAGCCACTTGCATATCAACTCATGATGTATTCATCAAGCCATCTCAGCTTAGATATGCTCAGTAAACCTTTATCTTCTTAGAGCTTTACCACCTATGCAGTTTGTTTTGGCTGTTTTTTCAGCACCTTCTGATTTCTGAGGAGTTAAGGAGAAGAATCTACTCCAGGCTGTGACCTGGCTGTTTATATTGTAACTAGAGGTCACCTCTATGCCTGAACAGAATCCTTATCAAACTAAATGCTCTTTTTTTCCTCAGGCATCAAAGTTTTGGCATGATAAGATAACCTGAGTTGAAAGTTCATATTGAGTAGGATGACATAATAGGCAGCATACAAGCAAGAAAAATAAGTTGTATCTATTGTTTTCCCATGACTAGAATCCCATTTTGTTTATGGACACTGGAAGTAACCAGCTCCACTCAGTGGTAATAGTAGTGATGGCTCATCTAACATTTAACCATAGCTACTAGAGTGTAAATCTAAATTGTACACATCAGGGTGAAAATTGTTGTGGTCTCTATAGATTTCCAAAGCAGATACAGGCTTACCCTGAAGTAAAACAAAGCAAATAATTAATAACCTAGAGCTATCTCCTTCTGTTGCAGTATATTAAAAGAATAAGAACTGCAACTACCATTAGTGGAAATAGTATCTACCCACATTCTCCTTGTTTTTTTGGTGGTTTTTTTTTTGTTGTTGTTTTTTGTTTTTTGTTTTGTTTTGGGGTTTTTTTTGTGGGGTTTTTTGTTGTTTTGTTTTGTTTTTTGTTTTGTTTTTGTTTTTGTTTGTTTGTTTTTGTTTTTTGTTGTTTGTTTGTTTGTTTAATAATTACTCCTTGTTCTTTAGGTGACTCTTAATGGAGAACTGGACATAATCTCTGTGGCCAGCAGTCTCCTTTGCATGGAGAGATGAGGGAATTGATTTTGGCCAGTGCTGCTTAAACATCACTGGCTGCCACATGGAAACTAGGGACTATGATCAGGATGTGGATCTGACACTCCAGGGGTATGTGTGGCACCCAAATTTTGGTGCTCTCCTTTAACCAACCTGCTTTGAATTTTTAGCTAGAAGGTGAGGGAAGACAGGATTAACTCTAATGTAATATTAACCACTTAGGGATATATAGGGATAATGTCCAGGTACAGAGCTTTTTAATCAAGACTCTCAGCCATCACAATTTAAGGAATTCCCTTAAATCCTGTGAGCTGCATTAGGTAACTGGACAACTATTTGCAGTAAGATAAGCCTGGCACTCCTGATGTTCGTGGTATTTCTTGTGCAGGCAAAGACTACAGACACAGAGTTTACCTGTTTATCTATGGTCATATTTAGTAATCTTAAAAGATGGTGAAACTCAATGATAACAGTCACACTATGAAACCATATTGTTACTAAAAGGTAAAATGTTTTGTGTTTATCTGATTGAGATGGAATAGCTCCAGCCCAAGCTTATCTGTGACTGGAGTAGGATATATATTTACTTTCTGTCATAAGCCTTGTAGTGACCTGCAAACAAGAGTCAAAATATTTTTTCTCCTGCATGGGGGAGGTTAAACCTTCCCTGAGCACTGTGCAGGGTGCATGCAGCTCAGTAATGCTCATGCATTTTACATTGGTATCAGCAGGGTTTTGTTTCTCCACCATGCTCAAAAGAGAGCTGAAATGGCACCTCTGGGTCGGAGAGAACCAAGGGCACAGCCCAGGCTGGAAGGAAGGGATCTGCCTGGTCTAAAGGGCATTGCAGAAGAAATCCTGAGGCAAAATGATCCCATGGTACATGTAGGGAAACCCAAATGCTGATCAAGGGAGGCTTTGACCAGTCCCTCAACTGGTCTGTAGAGGGCTGGGGTCTTGGGTTCATTTCCATGAGCTTAAGGTGTGGCTACATATCTCTCATATGTGACTAAGGAAAAGGAAAGCTTACTCTACTAACAACCAATGCAAAAATGTCTACCATCACAACACATAGAGGAAAAAGATATATACCCATCAATATGGTCCAAATTGCAAAGATGATTTCCAGCCATGGAGTTTTATGTGATATGTGATATCTGACTACATATCTCTAAATTTTATAAAACTTAAATTTATCAAAACTTAAAAGTAACCTAAACTTAACAGGGCCTAAACTTAACAGAACTTAGAACAACATAATTTAACTGAGCAATACTTAACTTATACTTAAACTAATCTATGCAGAAATTAATCTTAATACTAACAGAATACTAAAATATAACTTAACTTAGATGTAAATATAGTAAATGACTCCAATTAAAAATCCACTTCTATTTTACTCTCTATTGTGATTGTAAATCATATCATATCTTATGATAGCATATCTTATAATATCTTTCAGGTATGATATTTAGTTTGTATTGTGAACCATTGTTAACTACTTAACTACCACCTTCTATTTAAAACCATATAAATATTATTAAAAGATGATCCTTTTGGGTCCCTTCCAAGTCAGAATATTCCATGACTCCATGATTCTATGATATTATCTGATATGGTTTATTTTCAAAGCCTTTTACTAATATGAAGTAAATCAAAGTAAGTCAGTCGAAACTATGCAGCATAGCCACAAAAACAGTGAAAGAGGAGAATCATAATTTGCTCTGTCAAACTTCCATGACTGGATTTATCCAATGTAAGTGTGGGTGACAGTCTTGGATTCAGAGTGCAGCTTGCAGGGGACTGTCAGCACATGCACACAAAAAGGTGTGTGCAACCTACACACTCACACAGATGCGAATATACACATATAAATCTTGCCTTGTGTGTGTGACTGTGTGTCTGTGTACACATATAGAGAGAGAGAGAGAGAGAAAAGGAAAGAGATTGAGTACACATGAGCAAATAATTCAGTTCTCCTAAGATCCAAAATGCCCTCTGGATGTGTTTGGCTCTGTTTGCTAAGTACTGAGAAAATCTAGGGAGGCTGAAAAAAGGCTATTTTTAGTAATACATTTTCTAGCTTGTGCTACTAATTCTGAGGTAATTTACTACACTGAAAGGTGTTTGCAATTTAATTAGCTCAGCTTTTAATTCTGATTGTTTGCTTTGTTCTTTCTTCCACTTTGGGCAGGGAAAATGAACTGTGGACTTTCACCTTTGTTACCAATCAGTGCCTAATCACTTCCACTTTTCGATTCTCAGACACGTACACAGGCCTTGGGTGCAAGAATAGAGACATTTCTCCTGAATTCAAAACTCTTTTTGTTAGCAGAAAGAACTGAATAAACAAAAATTCAGGGAACTTGTCTGCTTTGAAAAACAATATATTTTATACTGTCTCTGTTGCTTACATTTCAAATTATTCCAGTTCAATTCTGCATTTAAAACTTATTGTTTAACATATTTCTGGTCTTAGTCTGGGGGATCTGCTGGTCTGAGGTCCATGCAGAACACTTCATAATTTTTACATAAAAATCGTTCTCGGTGCTGCAAAGCTGAGCCAAATAAGTGAATTCACACCACCCAAACCTCCTTTCCACTCCAGCCAGTCCAGACTCGTTTCCACATACTTTGGCAAGCCCCAAATGCAGAAGATGGTTTGTCTTTCCACAATAGGCACCGTGACACTGAGTACACAACAGGGCACCTTCTCAATCTTCTTTCTACTTCATGAATTGTTGACATTTTAACCTCTGCATTTAAAGCTTTCATCTGAGATGACTGCTTCTTCAAGAAGGAGGAACATTTGCCCAAAGGCTGTTGTTATTTAATACAGAAAAACTGTATTGATAAAACATTGCTTAAATCAATGGTAGTATCTACCTGTTGATAAAACTGTTGTAGTAGTACATCTTAAAAGAAAGGGAGAAACATAATTGCATTTAGTGACTATTTGACACATGAAAACAAGCGTGTTTAGTTGCCCCCTTTCCTAGTCTCAGGGCAGAATCAGTCACAGGAGGGCAGGGCAAGAGGCTGAAGAAAGAGTTTAACTCTCTTGTTCCTTACTCATAGCACTCATCTTGTCATTCAGAACCTGGTAAGTTGGTGAGAATACCTATTGATGAGTGTTTCAGTTTTGTGGAGTTTTAGCCAGGTAAATTGTGTTGAATTATATAACTGTTAAATGTTTAACTTAAAAGGTCCAATTTCTTCCAAATCTGAGTGTTGGAATCGGTCCTTGATCTCACATCAACTTTCTGTGTATGAGTGGCACAATGCTCCTCACATTATCCATGGTGACACTTCCACACAGCCACTGGACAAGACTGACCCTTTCTCAAGCCAAAATTTTAGTTCTGTGCACAGATCTGCATCTTATTTGCTCTCCATTCCACTTCCCAATTTGCAGACAATGCGCCTGTAAGAAACTTGAAAGAAGAAAAACTTAATTTCAAGACTGCACTGGATTTAGTTCACATCAATATAGGATCTTTGACTCAGAGAGATGAAATACTGGGCACTGCTATCAATAAATAATCATATCTTCCACATGCCCTTTCTTTGTAGAAGTAGCTTCCATTTGGCCTCTATTAGCACATACCCCTGTCTTTGGCTATGCTGTATTTTTATTTCTCCACCAGAGATACTGAAGTGTATGTTAGTGCCTGAACGGAAATTACTCTCAGCATTGCTTGAAACAGGCTCTGCTTGCTAAGTAAACAGTTTGTACTAGTTATCACTGGCCTAAAATGATGACAGACTTTTGAAAACTTATCTAAAGCAAAAATGGCTGCTTGAGATCAAAGTCCAGACCACGAACTTCATTCATTTTGCTTTTATATACCAGGAATAATGACTCATATTCTCTATCTCTGTTTCTTTTCATGCACCACAGTAGGTGGTCTCATTTGCAGCCAAAAGAGAATAATGACCAATGAATGGCAAATTAAATTCCTGAAATTCAGTTTCTCTGCCCTTTCCTCAAATTTGCAAAACATTTTTGCTAACATAACACTTTAAAATCTACAATATATATCTTGCCCCATTTGTAGGTGGGCTTCTTTATTAAGTCACAAAACACTAACTGCAGTATCCTATAATAATGGTCTTAAGAGTAGCAGTAAATTGGCAGGAAATTACTGTAATTTCCCTTCTTGAAAAAAAACAGGCAAAACCATCCACAAATTCAAAACATGTTTGTGTGAAAATACCCAAACTCCTTTTTTTTTCCATTTAAGCTCTCTATTTCCCACACCAACAATCCACACCACTTATATGCATCACACACCTTGTTTTTCAGAAGCTACATATAATGTTATGGTTTAAACATATGAACGAAAAGTTTTGTACGAAATTATGAAATTCCCTCTGGAATTACATTTCATGATACAATGTAAGCAATCACCCTCTTTTCATCTTTCAAAACAACATTTCAGCCTGCCACAGCATTAAGAAATATATAGGACATCATCAGAGCTGATGGGACCATGTTTCCTCAGTTTGCTGAGTTTCCAGCAGACTGTTGGGGCCACGTTTCCTCGGTTGGCTCAGTTTCCAGTGTTCGCATTGCTTTAACCTCGTACTTTTGCACAAGTGCATGAGGGATTTGAAACTTCTCACATCCTCCACAATCACATCTTGTCAACCCACTGAATCTTTTCCTCTCTGATTACCAAGCAAATGGAAGAGGAAAGGTACAATGAGAGGTGGGTGAATGAGCCCTCTGCTCAGATTTGAACAACAGGGAAGAGGAAAATGCCTTGCCTTGGGAAGAGTTAATCCTGCCTAGCCCAGCCTAGCGTGACTAGCTGCGTCATGGTGACTTCCCTTGCAGCAATGAAAAGTTTGACACCACTGTTTGTTTAGGGCTGTGTCCAAAAGCACAGTCACACCCTGTCAGGAGCTGCAAGTGTGGACAGCTTTCCTTCAGTGCCAGCTCTCTGTGCAGTCTCAAGGGACCAACAGGGA
This sequence comes from Trochalopteron elliotii, assembly GCA_024734555.1. Taxonomy (NCBI): domain Eukaryota; kingdom Metazoa; phylum Chordata; class Aves; order Passeriformes; family Leiothrichidae; genus Trochalopteron; species Trochalopteron elliotii. The sequence continues at coordinate 6,637,297 of JANPWX010000019.1, forward strand.
GAGAATCCCCTGGTGAGGCAGAGCTTGAGCAACAGCAAATACTGAGACAAGGCTTTATCACTTAATCCTTCATTTTCAGACTCTTGATTCAGAAGCAGTTTTTTGGGTGTAGGCTTACAAAGAAGCAGGAACTTCTGCAGAGTGTCAGAGTGTTCTTTCAAGTGCACTGCCCGCCCTAACAGGCTTACAAGTTTCCCATCAGCTCGGGGCTTATTTAGCTCTAAAACATGTTTTGCTGTAACAAAGTGGAAAACCTGCATTTGTCAAAAATGCAGTGCTTCCAGGCCTACCCACATTTTTAGGTAAGGCATCTATTCTGTCATGTCTCTGCTGTTGCAATTTATCTTTATGTGCACGTTTCAGTGTTTGCAGAGAAAAATTCTGTGTCTACAAGTGGCCTGTTTTTCAAAGGCATGCTGTGGAGACAAAGGTTGAAACCCAAATCACTTCACAGCAGTCTGCAAGTCTGCCTCTCTCTTCAGAAGCTGTAAATGTGTCTAAGCAAAAAGCAACAGTTCTCCCATCTGTAAATAATGGGCTTGGGTGAAATAGCTCAAATACCTGAAAAAATCCTTGTTTAAAACAGAGAAGGAAATTCTGGTTCTGGGCAGTAGCTTGGAATACTTTGAGGCTGTATTAGTATGCAGGAAGTAAAGAAATGAAAAGGCAAAGGGTGGTTTAAAAATGTCATTGCACAAACATGCATGCATATTCTCTCAGGCCCTGCTTGGTGGTTCAGTAATGCAGCAGGCAATGATAATGATACAATTCATAGCTCCTCTAATCCCAGAGGATGTGCAAAATGCTCGACAAACTGATGTTCTTTATAAGCAATAGTCTGGGCCTTTCCTTCTCATCTGTAGAGGAGTGGAAAAGATTACAAATATAGCAAAATCTGGTAAGCTCAGAAGCAAGGGGAAGAAAAATATATTCCATTCAATGAATAAGCTTAAATTTGTATAATAAAAAAATTCAGACAACTTTACACTTAATTAGTAGACAAGCTAGAATTGTTCCATTTTGGTTTTGGGAAACCATGGTGGTAACAGAAAACAGAAAGACACATAGGCCATTTGTACACATAATTCTCTGATTCAGAAAAGAATATGGAGGTCTCTGATCTCATTACGTGGCAGAGAGAGCCCTGGTAAACTTTATTTATGAACCTTGTAATTCCCCCTACTGTTGTCTTTACTTTTTGCAGTTTGCTTATGATCTTCTAAGTAGATTTTATTTAATTAAATGACACCCTATTAGAATCATGTTAAAATTCTCCTGAGGAAGGAGTCACCACATGTGAGTGATAGGTTTTATTTGGGTGGGAAGGTGAGGTTCAGCAAATTAGGTGTTGTTTCTCGTTGAAGCCTCTAAAGACAGGCTGCCTTTAAAGGTTTCTCATTTGGGTGATGGGATAATTCTAAAAGTGGTCTGTTTCTTTTCATAGAGAGGGAAGCCTGTCAGACCAGATACATCATTTGCCTGCCTAACATCAGGCTCACAAAATGCTCTCCTGCCACACAAATGTCCATATTCAATGAGCTTCTTGATTTGTATTAGAAAAATCTTAGTGCAACATAAAGTTACATTCTACCAAGCCAAAAGTAGTGTTCATAAGCTTAATACATTGATATACCTCAGCTACTGGTAGACAATAAATGGTTATTTATCAGGATGTCAAAATCTTTCAGAGAACTTCTTTCAACCCTTTACACTCTCTGGAGCAAAGCGTCCAAAAGTATGAGAAAAACATCTTGTACTTTGAAGATCTTGACACAGACAACACATCTGCTTTGCAATGTTATCATCTGTTGTTTCTGTGTGGCATATTTAGGCAAGTATCTTCAAAAGATGTTTGTAATCTCAGTGACAATTTCTTGTGAGAAAAGAAAAAAGAACTCTTAACATGTTTTTGTGGTCACCTTAACCGCAGTCTATTCCAGGAATGTGAAGCAGCAGCTAAAGGGCATCGGGTATTTCACACAGGAAGAGTGCAGGGGTGGGATGCTGGCACAGGTCCCCACGCCCAAGGAATGGTGTCTGTGCCGAGGAACCTGCAAGACTCTGAGGCTGAGAGTGCTCAATTGAGCAGTGAGAAATGTCGGTGCCTGTGCTGGGTGGTGATTCCTCACCTAGCCCTCTCCCAGAAGAGGAGCTGGTATCCCAGGTAAAACACACACACAACAGCACAGCTCATCAGTTGCTTAGGCTCACACCTCTAAGAAATCAGGCTAAGAATATTTATCATGGGACCACCTGTGGCAGCTGCAATGTCATTTATTATTCAAGGTCTATTAGATGGTGAAGGGACAGATGCTGTGGGCATCTTCAGCTCCAACAGACTGTTCATCAGTGTTATGAATTTATATATCTCCTACAGGTTCTGCTATCAGCTGTGTTCCAGTTAAATGGGTCAGGCAAGGAGGTACATTCCCTAAAGGAATTGCAGTCTTCTATACCTCAAAAACTTCAGTCACAGAGGAAATATCCTATTTTGACGTGGTTCAAGAAGGTGGCAAGGAGAGGAGTAGAAACTATAGCAAGACCAGCTTGACTCAGAAGAGGGAGTGTGTGCTACAAATTCAAGACCCTTTGGGGTGAAAAAACCCTAGAGAACAGCAAGGAAATGTTCTCAGTCTACATGTAGAAATTGTTAAAGGTGTATAGAGTGAGACATTCTGATAATCTCTGTATTATTTGAAGAATGATGCTTTTTATAATGCCTTTATTCTCGCAACAATGCTACTGTTCCAATAGCTCTGTCAGAGCTATTGAGTGATGAGTTAACCCTGCTGCTGCCCTGAGAGAAGTGGAAGCTGCTGAGCTAAAGCAAAGAGGGTGGATAGACTTTTCAAGCTGGAGAAACCATCAGCTTAGTAGAGAGGAAGTGACTTAAAAAAGAGGTTAAGAGAGACCTAATAACAATTCCCGGAGGAAAACTGCTGGTCAGAACAATTAGCTATGAACCTAGGAAAAGCCACAGCTGAACAGAGAACAGAGCATTTATTTTAATTTGGTATCTGGGAGCACTTTGGATGGGAGCTAAAGGAATACTTTCCTGTTCTAAGTGGATCCCTAAAAAGAGGTGGCCAGGGCTGCCTCCCAGCTCCAGCTCTTCACTCTTCATTATGGCACATTATGGGACAACTGGAAGAGTGAGTATGTTGCAGTCATTATGCTAGTCACAGCTATGGTCTGCTAATGTGACTGCATGGAATATGTGATTTCTAACACAGGCTGTGAAGGGATGTCCCTATTTCCCATGGTCAGGGAGGAGCTGACAGGCTCACCAGAGACTTCAAAAAACCTCAGCCTTTCAGTTAGCAAGGAGCTCAGTGCTCTCATGTACTCAATTTGTCACAAGGGGAATGCTATGCAATATTGCACAGAGTAGTTATAAAGCATTAGCTGCCATCTCATTTACAAAAAAAAAAAAATCCCCTTTTCTCTGCTGCAGTTCACCAGTGATCAGCTACACATAATACATCCTTGATCATGTCTCAGTGGAAAGTCTTTTATTTCAGTTTTCTGGGCTATATATTCCACTTGTGGAAGGCCAGGCCACTTAACAGCATAATATACTCTAAAAAGGAATGAGATTACTAGTAACTATTTTTCTCCATTAAAATCAGCAGAGAAGTTTACTCAATTCTTTGTCCTTTTATCAAAACAGTAAAGAATTTCAGCAATCCGTAAATCTGGCTGTATAGAGTTACAAAATAGAGAAAATTCACAATAGTGTCATTTTTCTTTGAAACTCCTTTATCTCAGTGAAAGATATTTGAGCAAACCCATCACAACACATACTGCTGTACAATTGACTGATGTTCCTGTTAGGAATTCTTGCCACAGGTTTTGCAGCAGAGGGTAAGGGCAGAACACAATTGTGTTGAAAAGTGTTGGTGCTGGTGGTTTAAAAATCACTGCTTTTTTTTAAAAACCCCAATTTGAGTCTTTACTAGGCTGTATCACGAGACACATGCACAGTGTGTTACATTAAAATGTTTAATTAGAAATATGAGTTATGCCTTGCATAGCAACAAGAAACCATCATAAAATAATGTATACTCTGATAGTCTCAGACTATCACAGCAGTCATGCATAAGTTCAAATCCTTTTCAGTGGGATATTGATTAAATCATTCTTTGATGAATCTAGGCCCAGGCGTTCAGCAGCTTCTTCCCTTTCTCAGCATGGGTTTAGTTATGTGAAGCCAGAAATGGCCTTTGTATGTTTAGACTTTGAGAGCACATTCAGCTGGAATCCTGCCTCACACCTAGGGCTAGACCTCTGCAATAATGCAACTCTGCTTGTTCCAGCACTGAACAAAGACAAGCGGGGCTATGGAGTTATGTTACTCACTACAAGCTCAGGAATCAGCTTTCCATGTGGCTTTATCCTCTCACTCCCTTTCCCACAGGAATAATACAATGTGAGTTAAGCTTGTGCCTTTGCCATTATCTTGCCTTAGTGGCTCAGTTCCAACACACAGCCTTGTACCACCTCATTATTTATATCCTGCTAGCATCTTATTTATTGCCTCAGCTTCCATCACAAATGTATTGGGATAACTGGATAAGAGACTCATTATAATTGCAGCTTCTCCGCAGGGGTCAGCACCTCCTCCCCATGAATATGGTAAGGTGCTCCAAGTGCCACCTCACCTGCAAATGGTGTTTTTCCCTGAAGACTCACTTCCCACAGGCTACAAGCTGCTATTGAATTTCTGAAGTAATATTTTAATAGCTTAATTTAAGATTAAGCAGCTTTCTTTCCTGTGCTTTGTTGCATAATTAATCCATGTGATGTGAACTCATTAGAATTGGGAATCTGAGATGCATTTGGACATGCAAGGCCTGTAAACAGCCCTCAAACCTGTGTTAGGGCCTATTTAAGGTGGGCAAATGCAGAGCTGTGTGTGGAAAAAATAAATTATTTTATCCTTGCGGGTAATTAGAAACTACTTTTTGATAGTTGGATATGACTTTCAATCATATCTGTAGTTTGTTATAATCGTAATAAAACAAATTTTTGCCCACTGACATTTTAGGTGGAATGCTTGCTTCCTGGGCTGAGAAGATCTGGCCCAACACCTCCAAGCATCATCTTGTATGCATGTGTGCATGCCCATGAGCTGTGGGCATGTCTGCCTCCTGAAAACACACCTCAAGGAGATACTGCAGAGACACTTTGAGCCTGACATTGAACAGTCCACCATGGGATTTTGTCTCTTTTGCTTGCTTACTGCTGTGCTGTTGTGTTTATCATATGGAAGAGATGAGACCTGTCACTGCCATCCTGAACTGCTGAAAGAACTGAAGCCTTGGTGTCCCACATCTCCAGAGAACTCTGTAATAGCAAGACTTTCATGAGGTTTCTTGTTTCCTGCTGGTAGTGCTATTCTGCTTCCATATGATCCAGAGAATGCAAATGGGTCTGGCCCTAAGCACTGGTTAGAGCATTTGCTCAAGTTTAATGTCCAAGACCATGCTCTGGATCAGGCACAGCAGAGATTTGAAATCACTCTCCAGGAAAACATGGCCGGGTGAGCTGCCCATTTACCTGTAAGCATGGGTGTGGGTATCTCATTTCTTCAGTTTGCAGTGAGAGCTGCAGAACCCAGCTCCAGGTGACACACTGTAGCAGAGAACACCATGGCTAAGCGTGCACACCAGTCTGCCCCACTAATGAATATTTCCCTCTTCTGCACATCCCTTCCAAGGGTGCACTGCTTTCTTGACAAGCTGAGGAACAAAACAGAAAACACAAAGACAAAACAACAGCATGAAAGGGGTAACACCTTTGGACATCAGGGATATGCTCCTCACTGTTTGCAGTGCTGAGCTTCCCAGCAGAGCACCTTTTCCACACTGGACATGAGCAACAGCTCTAATGAAAGTTTTGTAAAAGAGAGTGCTGCCAGCTGCCTTCTCTGGGAGCTGGATGAGTTGTATGCAGAGACCTGTTTTCCACAGACAGGATTTACATAAGCACTGCACGCATTTCTCTGTGTGTTGTCAGGGTGCCTCGATCCTTTTCTCTCTTGAGGCTCATCTTCCTCTGTACAATTTCTGTGGTGAGCCAGGTACACTTGTGTACCTGTTTTGCTCAATTAAACCTTTTCCATAAATGTGAGTCATCTATTTCATGGTCCAGAACATACTCATTTCATTTCCTCTGCCCTCTGGTGATTGAGTTAATTAATACTTTGTAAACACCTTGAGACCTCATCGCACTAACTACTGTACAAAGAGCAGGGCTTGTCCCAGAATGATTCTTCTGAGCAGGACAGGACAGAAGAAGCTCAGTAGAAAGGAAAAAAATAGAGAGCATAGACTTTTATATGGTCCTCAATTCTTAATAGTCCCAGTTAATTTCTGCTGACTGACTAAATGCATGCAACAAATTCTGGTTTCGACATAAGGACTGATGGCAATTCTCACTGACCTGGGATGAAACAAATGAGCCTCACTGATCCTTTGACATAGGTTTCTAGCAAGCTCCAGACCCTTCCAACAAGCTCTGCCAGATCTTCCTGACCAAAGGGTGCTTTGAGTTCTTAATTTCCACTGGACTTTGGATCTGGTGTTTGGGAGAGACCTGTGTGGTGGCTGCCCTGGCACACAGCCAGCAGCGTGCTGTGGCTGACAAGGGCAGACACCTGCCCAGAAGGGGCCAGGAACTCCACTGAGAGCAACAGAGATGCTCAGCAATGGTGGTGATGTGCCACTGCATCCAAGGAGGGAGCAGCTGCAGAGGGATCCCAAAGAGGGGAGCTGGAGGAGGAGGAGGGCAGGAGGGGCTGCAGGCCCAGAGCAGAGGCTCCCCTCAGGCAGCACCTCAGCTGGAGCACAGACACTCCTGTAGCCCAGGAAAGGGTCTGTGCCAGGACAGGGAAAAGGGGAAGGAGGGAGAAGCAGCCAGAAGGGCTGGGAGGGACTTACCACAGCCCATCTCCATCCCTACACCCCTTGGTGTTATGGGGAAAAGGGAGGGAAGGTTTATTTTATCTTTTTTTTTTTTTTCTCACTATTCAAACCTATTTTAATTGACAATACATGTAATGTTCCCCATTTTGTGTCTGGTTTGCCTGTGACAGTCATTGGTCACTGATATCCCTGTCTTAATCTTGACCCATGAGTTTTTCCATCTTCTTCTCTTGCTCAGTAAGAGTGAGAGCAATTGGAGGGTTGGGGTCCTTACCACAGGGAGGATCCAGCTGTGCAATCTCAGGCTGCAGGGTGCTCCTGGGGCTCCTTTTCTGCAGGTCTGTGCTGAAGAAGCACCTCTGTGAGCAAGGGAAGGAGCTGCAGCAGGAGGTCAGCATGCTGTGGAGCTTCACAGATGAAGAAAAGGAGGCTGACTGGATGCTCTCCTGGACACAAGGGGATTATTGGATTGGAAAACAGAATGGTCCATTCCTGTGTGCAAGAAGCCAAGCAGAGGTGTCATGGATGATCAAGGGGTCCTTGACAAAACTCAAATACAAAAAACCTTCACCACATAAGTGGTGAAAGGCTGCTTTAAGAAGTCCTCAGCCTCTGTGATTGGAGTTATGAAAAATAGGACTGGATTCAGCCCTGAGGAACCTGCTGTAGTTGCACGTGTCTTGGGCAAATGGGTAAATTAGAGGATCTCCAGAGGTCCCTTCCACCACTATGGATTTGCCATGATTATGTAAGTCTGCTGTTCCCTGTTCCCTTCCTTTCCCCTCTAGCCCTTGGGCACCTTACCCTTGGCCACAGGCACTGCCTCCTGCCACAACCCAGAGCTCTTTGGAAAAAAGCACAAGGTAACCACTCTCAAATTGAAACTTGGGCATTCCTTTAGAATGACAATGGAGGTGTTAGTGTTGGGCAGTAGGATTTTATACAGTATCCTAGAGACTTAAGCAGAATTTCAGGACAGATGAAAACTGAAAACTGATTTTCTCTTCTGCCTGGGGATGATGGGGATCTAATCTTCCCACAACTTCCAGATTTTTGTGGGGTGAGGACCTTCATGGGTGTTGTATTGGAAGTGATCCACAGTGCATTGAAGAGGGAACTGAAGAGAAAAGCTCTCTGTATAAGTCCAGTGGCTTGGAGCAATCAGCCAGGAGTGCACAAACGTCATCACAGTCCATGGCTCTGTACGTGCATTTTATATTATCCTATTTCTAGCTCAGGTGCATTCTGACATAAAAGGGCAATGCAAATGTCCTTTTCAAGATGCTTCTGTTTGGTCTCTGATGTCACATACATTCTGGAAGCAGCCACTGGGCTCCCTATTGGGCACAGGCTGTGAGAGAACCCACAGACTGCTTTATGTACCTAGAGAAACTTCAGGGTAAAAGAAAAGGCCCACAACCTCAAGAAAACACTGTGGTGACTAAGTAAACACACATGCACAAAAAAAGGGTCAAACTATGAAGCTTCAGAATTCAGTGGCCTCTAGTGCTAGCTCAGTGGCTATCCAGTGATAACTGAGCAGGGATTTTCACATATTGATCCAGTGACCAAATCACACATAATTCTTCATGTCTTTGAATCTACTACCAGACACCTGAAAATTCAGGCACTCTTGCAGTCACATAGACCACAGCTGGGTGCCTCATACATCTTGTTCAAAGTCACCTAAGTCCATACCAGAGCTACAAATTCAATGTTCTGGTAGATTCACAGCTGCAGCCTTGAGCCTTGAAAGCTGCTGTGTCTGATATAAAAATTTGTCTCACTTTCTCACACCTGTAAGACAGCTGTCACAGACAGCTGCCACCCACGGAAGAGCTAAATCTCCACCGATACTTCCAGCAGAAGCCTCATCTTGTTACAGCTAGATTTCCTCAGGATGGTTTCACTCAAAGAATTCTTCCCAGAGCTGACTCAGTCCTTTTGTGCAAGATTCAAATAGCTCCTTGTAGTCAGGGATCTTGAGGACAAGTACAGTTTGTTGGTTGTATCACTGCTTTTGCCATTGTGAATATGCATCCAGTGGAAGGCTTTAATGAATTAAGAATGTTTACCCTGTGGGTGTAATATTTCACCACAACACACAACCCTTGTTACCTTGATTAAGAAATGTTGCTAAGCTAAGGTGTGGGTAGAAGAACAATGATCCCACACAGCCATGGATCTGCCATGAGACAAAACACACAAACTGAACAGTTATACAGATTTCCCCAAAAACTCCCTGTGAGTTCTGTTCTCTCATTTCTCCCTCTAGCAGACACTACATCTGTTCCTTTAGCAGTTGCTGGCAGACAAGACAAGCCCCAGTGCCAGCTAATACTATATGATCTGCTGCTGAATTAATTTTCCACTTAAAAATTAAATTATGGGCCAGATCCTCATTGGATTTAATACAGCTCTCACCTATTAGGCATCTGATGGTCTGGCTTTGTATAGAGATTATTCTTCCTCTCTCTTTGTAGCAAGAACACAACCAAAGAGTTGGATTTTGATCTGATGTGTGAAGGTAGTGAAAATACTGATTGTTTTGTGCCTGATGCATCCATCATGAGAAATTACGAGTTTTTTCAAAAAGCTGGAGAAAAACATGCCATTCAAAAAAAACAACAAAGAAAAGAAAGAAAGGTTGTAAAAGATACTATAAATCCTTTATTTCTTTTGACTTACTATGCAATGCCCTTCATTTTGAAGGAAATGGTACAATCAATGATGTGTACTTCTTTCTCAGGAAAAGAAGATATTTGCACTAACAATTCCACATTTACTGACAAAAGACAGCTTACAGAAAATGCTCATGGTGGGAAAAAAATCGTATTTGTGATTACACTTCTTATTGTGGATGATTTCATGAAGTGTTACAATGTCAGGAATTTCAAGTGTGCATTTAAAGAAAGCTTCTAATCCAGTATTAATGCAAAGGAATTTAAACCATCTAAACCACTGGTGTTCAAAATCACCCTGATTTCTTCCTATTCAGTTAAAGAAAAAGCCTAACCTGAAGGTCTAAACCCATGATACAATACACCTGGCCTTATCACTGCACACTGATTTTTAAGAGTTGTCAAGCATACTCAATTAACAGTAGATTTCTTACAAATAGAAACTGCTGTTAGAAACAATGTATTTCCTATCTCTACTTAGTTACTAGTCTCTGATCTCTTATACAAAGTTAAAATTTTGCTTTCAAAAAATATTTGTTCCTACATGGCTGTCAGCTTTATGGTTGGTGCTGTTAATTGTCAGAAAAGCACAGGTGGGAAACCACTCAACAACGCACTCCACATACCCAAGGACAGACCTTTGGTAAAACTTAACCAAAGGAGAAGTGAAAAAGAAAACCACCATTACATTCAAAATCTGAAACAGATTAATCACACAATATCACCTATTATAGTAGAGTGGAATAGTGAAATCAAACGAACAAAAGGAGTCTGCCTCTGGTTTAATTTATATGAAACAATTTAAAGTTTACTTCCACAGTCTAGGGTCCTTCAGTCCTTCAGAAGAACATACTTTTCCAAGTAAGAAAATATGGTTTTTGAAGTATCTTTTGGGAATTTTCCCTGCCTACTCTGCAACTGCCTACCACATTGGCTGAGGAGTTCTAGAGTTGCTGTAATCAATACTTTGCACTCACACAGAATCAGGGAAAACAAAATAGTCTTCAGTTTATGTCTTTGTTCACTGCCATGGAAGGTGAATGTCTAAATTGTGTTTTTAAAATTACTCAATCAACGGATAACTGTAGGTTTTACTACAACACCTTTTCCAAGGCATTATTGGCATCAAACACTCCAATACTCCAGGGAAATAAGACTGCTCATCTGCATTTCCTAGCTGGAGCTACATTTACACATCTGGGGCTCAGCCTTGCCAGCCTTCACATGTGCATATTGATATTCACAGCAGTAGATATGCCCAAATGAGTAAATTCATATAGATTAAGTGTTTGCACAATCAAAGGGCTTTTAAAACAAATTATATTAACTTTAAATGTTAAAAATGCAAGGGAAGGTTCAAGCATGACAAGACAAAGATACTGGAGAAATCTGCAGCAGATCACCAGCTTAGCTTACAACTGCTGTGTAACACCTCTCACCAAATTAGTGCAGCTCCTGGATTTCCAGGGGGAAACTGAGGCCAAAATTTGGGCTGGGTTCCATGAGCTCTGTTTGGACAAGAGGCCCTTTGAGAAACAGCTTTCACTGCACTACTTGTTCTCCCCTGTTGATTATGCAACCTCAGATTCTCCAGGCTCCCACCAGAGACATCACATTGAAATTCCAGACCCTCATTCATAAAGAAATGCAAATATACACTTAATTTCAAGCACAAGAATAGGCTTACTGATTCTCAAGTGGCCTCAAGCAGGTAAGGTCTACTCAAAACTTTTAACTCAATATAGACTTAAGACCTTTGCTGGAGCACAAGCTCTGCAGCAGGATCACACTTGCATTTCTCTATGTTAAAGCAGATGCAGAGAAGAGCACTTTATTCCTTTCCCCTCTCTTTTGTGATCAATGTAAGTCTTGAAGCAGACACATACATAAAAGAGTCTGTTTTCCTGGGAGATCTCTTTTTTTTAAATCAAGCTCCAGAAATCCCAGCTTACTCTGCAGACAGTAAATGAGCAAAGTACAGCAAACACAAGAAACCAAGCAGTTGAGATGTGCTTCTACAGCAATTTCTGTTCTCACATCCAGGTCATTACAGGTCCATGGCTTTAAAACCAGACTGCTTAGAAATATGTGCAGTGGTGTTTAGTAGCACCTATGAAAAAACACTGCCTAATCAGCAGCTAGGGGAAAAGGACCTGTCTGTTAAAGATTCAACAGTTGCATCCTTATCTGCTGGAATAAGAAATCTCTGTATAGAGGTAGCCCTCTTTCAGACAAAATTTAAAAAATGCGAAGCTTTTCACCCTCTTCTGCTTTTATACATAATGGAATGTCAGGGGACAATAAATTCCCAAACATAGCTTGCAGGGAAATTTTAAGATTCCAAATATCAAGCACCTGTATCCCAGGTGTCAGAGGAGCACAGACATTTTATAACACAGCAGAATGCACGCCAAACTCTGCTGTGAGGAAAGCTCTCCCTTCACTTTCTGTCCTTGCAAAGCACTGCAAGCTCTGGAATTCTTTGCTAAGGCCTGTGCCTGTGAGGGAATTTATCCCAAAAGGCATGACTGGTACAGAGAAGCACCAAGACCAGCACAAGACATGATTTCAGCTGGTTAAAGAAGCTTTGCTTTCCATTCCCAAGCAGATTTGGTCCTTTTTTTAATTAAAAAAAGAAAACAAACCCAAAACAAAAAAAAAAAAACCACAAAACCCCCCTCCCAACAACAAACAAACAAAAAGTGGGGAAAAAAAAGAATAGAAAAAAAAGCCAGACTATTCAGGATATCTCAGAAGGACAGAAATGGCTAAGTGTCATAGTTCTGATGTTTCAGACACAAGGGAAAAATATTTTCGTAACTAGTTTACTGTTTAGTACCCTGTAGATACATAGTATTTGACATTTATAGCAGTTTCTATACTTTATGACCTAGAATAGACTTTAGATCATGAACGAAAAATAAACCCATTCAGAGGACTGGAAAATAACGTGCATAACAATTTACTTTCAAAAGCAAGGTTATGAAGGGTTTTTCTAAACTTCCAAAAATATCTCTAGGAAAATACTATTTTACATAGCTATATTACACAGTGAAATAAACTTTGTTATGTACAAGGTTTCAGTATGAAAGAAACCACAGCTAGACATTTGCTCATGGTCTAGATAATCTGTTGTCTAATATCAGTCAGAAGTACAACAGAGAGACTCTCCTTCACTCTTTTCCAGACTGTCTCAGTGATCATTTCAGCTTTTAGTAGTTACTAGTAGTTGCATAAAACCTGTGTGCAGACATCCACATATCAACCCTATCACAGGCAGATATGGGTAGATATGCTTTCAAAACAAGGTGAGACATCTGCTTGTCAACCACAGTAACCTGAGTATAACTCAATTGCATATTGGTGAAAAAACCTTAGTGTAGGCACCTGAGCTATAGCATTCTAAGGGAGCTTGGTGTTAAACTCTCCCCTGGATTTGGGTGTTTCACAGGCCAAATCCTAGCTTGTATATTTTAGGCAGAAAACACGACACCACAATCCACTTGGCTCAAACTGGCAAAGTTGCTTCACATAATCTAACCAATCAAAAGCTTCTATCTACCTATTCTTAAACAAGAAACTTTGCTCTTGTCACAGGGGTGGAAAGGACATGGAGTACTTTGCTATTTGTGGTATAACTGTAAACAACTACCGGGAAGACCATATTAATTATGCTTCAAGTCTACATGACACTGTTAGTTTCCATTATTTAAATGAACTCAAGCTTATCTTCAAGTTCACATCATCATATTGGGTTTTAAGGGGAAGGAATTTTGAATTAGAAACTGCCTCCAGATCTGTGCTTGTTTACACATCCCAGATCCCAGGACAAAGATCTGACAGTGCTGCCTGTGTAGGAGATCAGTTCAATAGCTGAATAAGAGTTCAGGTAATATTCAGGGCAGGCAGCACTTCACTCCCCTTTCCTGAGGGACCTGCACAACTTTGGAGGCATGTCCTCTCCTCTAATGCTATAGCTCAGCCGCATACCATAGAAATTAGCAAAAAAAGGAAACATGAAATCCCTAATGAAGAGGAATTTGCTTTGGAACACCCAAGCCCCCCTGCCTATAATGTCTTCCAGACTGTGCTCCCCTCCATCACAGCTGTGCTCACTGTGGTGCAGAACCTGTGGTAGGTTCACAGCCAGAAGCACCCAGCCAAGAGGTCACCCTCTTGAAGGACAGCTTACTCAAGACACACTCTTACACATAAACAACCTGCTTCTGCTGCCGCTGTGTATTACAGGCATAATCAGGAGCTCTGCCTTTTACTTTAGGAAAAGTCAAGGCAGCCTGTACACAGCTCAGCCTGACACAGCTCAGCATCTGCCTGTAGGAGTCCCAACACACACCAGTGTGCAGAGTATAACTGGGGTGGCAAGCTTCCTTCCCTGGGACCTGTTGGCAATAAATACATCTTCTGTCCCCAAAGCCAAATGCTGATGGCAAAGGAGCAGGTTCCCCAGCCCACCTGCAACCTCCTATCAACTAAGATGGCACCAGGCACATCAAACCCATTTCATTAAAATCAGTGGAGATTACAGTCTTACACCTTCTGGGGAACTGGTTACCAAACCCATGAAGCCTTCAACCAGGAAAAAAGCAGCTCCTTGCAATACCAACAGAAGCCACAGCTAAAGAGAAACAATAGCAGAGACGGGAAAACAATATCCTCATGCTCAGAGCTAGGTGGTCATGTCCTGGAAATCGTTGGCTACTTCTTAATGTTATTAAATACTATTAACTTCTGCTGATAAGTAGATGTCAAAGGCATTTAGCATCTTGTAGGGTCAGGCCTACTGGCAGATGGCTGATGAAAAGGCTATGTGTGAACATGGCAGAGAGGAAGGGAAAGAAGTGAGAGAGGAGAGGGATAGAATTGCCCTGAGTTTTATACTCTACAAACAAGTCAGGGGTTTTATCATCAAGCACTGAAGGAGTTAAGCACTAAAGCACAGACACTTAATCAGCTTTCCCCCTTCCTTTCACATGTGATTGGAATGAAGCTGCACCGAAGCAGCCCAAAGGGCTTATAACAGCTCAATTTCGCAGCCTTCAGTTTTAATCCCCATCACCCAGGCTAAGCAGAATGGTGGTGCTGAGGCTGCTACTCCACAGCAGTCTGAGCACCTGGATGATGGTGGTCTTCCTCCTCCTCTTCCTCCTCCTCTGCAGCCTGCAGGTGGCTGGAGAGCTCCTGGATCACAGCAGCCCTACCAATCTGGTCATTTCTCCTCTTCTCCATGATCAGATCCTCCAGGCTCTGAAACTCCAGCGTGTGGCTGCGCTTGTCACCCAGTCGGATCTGCAATCGGTAGGGCTGCTTGCCTATGCGCAGCTCCCCGCCGATTTTAAACTCTCGCTTGCCGTATCGGCACCAGGCAGCAAAACACTCCGAGTTTCTCCAGCTCAAGTCCCGATCCTTGCAACCCACCTGCTCCAGGGCATTGCGCACCACCACGGCCGGGCTGAGGGGTTTGTAGCGGTACAGCTGGTTGGCAATGCGGCCCCGTCTGCCCTGGCTGGCATCGGTGAGGAAGCTGTTCACCACCTCCAGCCGATGCAGGTGCACCACTTGAAAATCCCCGACATAGACCACCCAGTGCGGGTACTGGGCTTGGCACACAAACTCCACCAGGTCACCTGGTTTACACCTATTCAGCAGGTTTTCCGGGGTGTAGGTGCTCAGATGCCCCCCACCTCCTTCATCACCCTCCTCTAAATGCGTGTCCTCCTCTGAAAAGCTCTTCTGGTAAATACACTCATCCCGGTAATAGACTGAGCACTCCACCTCGTGCAGCTGGGGATCGTAGGGCTGCAGGGCAGGGTTCTCGCCCCCCAGGTCATGCACCGAATCCTGCTGCTGCTCCAGCTCATCATCGTCATTCGAAAAGATGTACGAGACCCCGATCCTGGGCCCTTCATCTCTGTCCATACCTGTCGGGTCGGCCGTGGGAACTTCCTTGTAGTTGAGATGGGTCAGCTTCTCCACCTGGTTCCCCATGCCCGCTGCAACGACAGACACACGGCGGGGCCATGAGGGCGGGCGCGGGCGAGCGGCTCCCAGAGAAGCAGCGCGGCTCCCCCTCCACATGCGCCCCGGCTCTCCCCGCTCAGCGCAGTCTCTCGCAGCGCCCCGGAGCTGCGGGAGCCCGTCGGGGACGGGGGAAGGGGGTACACGACACTTCCTTACCTGTAAGGAGAAAGGCGCGGAGGCACCACCACCTGTTAGGCGGCGGCGAGGAGGAGAGAGGCGCCGGAGCCGCCAGGGAGAGGGCAGGCACCGAGCCACCTGTTAGAGAGGGGCTGCGAGCGTCTGGGGAGGTGGGGAGGTCCGAGCTGAGGACGGCAGAGAGCGTACCCCCCCCCCCTGCGCCCCGGCTCTCCCCGCTCAGCGCAGTCTCTCGCAGCGCCCCGGAGCTGCGGGAGCCCGTCGGGGACGGGGGAAGGGGGTACA
>JANPWX010000019.1:6653721-6691603 GCA_024734555.1 Trochalopteron elliotii
CCCGGGGGAAGTGCCCGCCCCGCGCAGCCCCCGCGGGAGCGCCGGGAGGTGTCTCCCTGGGGCCGCGCACTGTGACGGGGAAGTTGCAAAGTGAACGCAATCAAAGCACCCGGTTCTCCTGGGCTAATTCGGCGCCTTCGTTACCTCCACGCGCGGAGCGTGCAATTAAGTTTATTAATTTGTTTTCTTTCCGACTCCAAAGCTCAGTCTCTTTTTCAATATAGAAGATTATGATTTTTTTTTCTCCCCTGGAAAGGCATTATGAGATCTGATGGGAATATTTTGCTTTCTGTGTTTTGGAGAACACAAAACAATATTTTGCTTTTTCATTAATGCCTAGTTAGTGTGCTAGGTGAGTTTATTTTTGATACTGTTTTAACTTACACTGGTAAATTCACGCTGTTAAAATAGACTACAGAGATAATTTATGGCATGTAGGAGTAATGTCTTTAATTTTGTCTCATTTATTCCTTTTGTCTGTTGTCTTGTAATTTATAACTGCAACTGCCGTTCTGAGTATCTGCTAAATAGCGGTGGATGAAGGAACAACCATGTTACCAGGGCCCTGGGCAGTGCCCACAGGCTCAAAGAATACGGTTTCCATCAGATTCTACATCTCTGTGGTTTCATAGACCTGCCCTTTGGGGTGGGAAGAATTGCTCCATCTGGGACTGGAGAGAGAAGCACTACTTGGGATGGTGGGGCCTTGCAAGCAATCGCAGCAGTGAAACACAGGCAGATCAGAACCTTTTTGTTTTGGATTCAAAACAAATAGTTGGTGGCTATGTCCATGGGAGCATTTTTGAAATGAATCTCCCAAACACCCAGCCCTGACACACATGCACTTTGGCTTTCATCCCAGTGTGTTTTCAAACAGTGCACGTTTCTTTCACACCCCACCAAACTAGATGTACTCACACGGGAGGGTTGGATCAAGGCTAGTTGAGCAAATATCCAAAATGTATTGAATGTAGATGTGATTTCTGGGCATTGCATGTTTCCCTTTGCAGTTCCTCTCCTCTATAGCTGCTGTTGGACAAAAACAGGGCCCTGCTTCATAGTCAGAGCATTGTGAAATTGCTTTGCTAATTAAAGATGGGCATGTGTGAAAGTCAGAGTATCCTAAAAGGAGGCGCTAAACTGAACATAGAAGTTATTTTTAATGTTCACCCATTTCCATTGGAAGGTTTGTCTCAGCACTGTATCTTACTATTTCTGGACCAGTTATACTTCCTTGTTAAAATGTTTGTCAGCCCTGTGTTCAAGGCCAAGTTTCTTTCTGAATCTTCTGCAATGTATGGAAAGATGTGCCTGTGCATGAGTGGAAACTCAGTATGGCCCAGGCAGTCACTTGTGTGTTCGTGCACATCCACAAAGATTTGCAGCTCTCTATCATGTTTTCTCTTTTTCTTGTCTGCTTCGATTCACCTCAGTGCCTAATTTTCTGCACCTTGTCTGCTGCTTAAATCTCTTTGATGTCTTTGAGTTTCCTTGCCATGACTGCTCCATTGAATCCATATTGTCTGTTCGGTCAGCTGCTTTCTAGGGTAAGAAACCATTGGTGAGTATTTTTGTATCATAAACCACATCCATAATGGCTTAGTGCACACATAGGTAATGAATTGGGTGGAAAATCCACAAAGAATTTACAGTGCCTATCACTTTGACTAGTGCCTAAAATTATGATGCCTAAACTTTTTCATGCTTGACTTCTAAGCCTCAAAGCAGCTAAACTCTGCAGGCACATGGGTGGCAGGGTGGCTGGGACAGTGCATGCTACCTCAGTGACTGTGGTTTTAGAGATAGAGTTTACCTCCCGTATAGTGTTAAAAAAAAAAAAAAAAAAAAAAAAAAGACTTTAGTGCTTATCTGCTACAGATAATGCAGCCTTTGGATATCAAGTGGAGGCAGGAAGGGTTGTGCAGTTTCTGAGCTGGGAGCCCAAACTTCAGTAGGGCAGAATTGAAGGCACACCTCTGACCTTGCTGTTAGCAAGCCCTCATGTGAGTCCTTGCTCAGGGCGCTGGCATTTGTTACCCAGTTCTGAGGTGCTGAACTTTGTGCACGTTGCAGAGGGAGAACATGGACACCACAGGTACAGCTGTGCTGCTGTGCTTGCACACATACTGAAGTCAACAGGGAAGCCCACACTGTTGAATACTATACCTCCCTGGGGTCACTCCCAGGTTCCAGTGGTTTGCTTATTCAAATTGCAGAAGTATTTCTTCTTTGTAAATTCTGTTTGGGAGAGAAAGCCCCACCCCAGACAAAACACAGCTTTGCTTCTGCAGTGGGTTCATTCCAGCGGCGCCCTTATCTGAGTCCCCACAAAGACTGCAAGGAAGCAGGGTTGAATCTACAAGAGATCTGTCTCGCTCAGCTCTACAAGAGCCCTCCCACATTTTCACAGCTGAATTTCACATCCATATGCTCTCAATCTATTGTTGAATGCAGCAGCACATATCTACAGGTTCCTGACACAGAAATACCATTCTGGTGGGTCTCAATATGGCTTGTATGGTATTTGATATACCTGAAACTTTGATAGCCCCATTTAAGGCAAAATACCTGCCATGCTGGAGGGCTCTCTGGGAAGCCAAAGCTGCTTGGCCATGTAGTCCATTGATGTATACAGAGGGGACTGCACCTCTTGGCTTAGAGACTGTGGGACATCTATGGAGCACATGCCTTCTATTAATCTATGTGGCTTTCGTGATCCAGGGGCCGTTTTAGTGCTTGTTGTGGTTGCTTTAAACTTAAAGCTAATTTTGAGAATTAGATGTAACAGTTATTTTTTTGTCCCAATGGTTTATCCCCTTGTTGCTCCAATTGCAACTTTATGCATACTTTACATCCAGAGATTGAAAAAGTGATGTTAATTTGAAATCACAATTCATCCTTACTTGGATATGAAGTGCTGTGGTCACATTGTTATTGTTATTAAAAGATAACCAGGATGAGGAAAAAAAAAGTCTTGCTATGTGTTTATTTTTTTTTCCTAGGAGTGCTTCTGAGTAAGATAAGGTTTAGTGTCATATTCTGTAAGCAAATTCTGTTTCACAGGTATACAGCCAGCTGATGGCTATGACATCCTTGAATTATTTAATAGCTTCCATTTCTTTTTTGCAGTAGAGTTTTATGAGAACTGAGATAAACTATGCTCCATTTGGCATGTAAGCACCCTACATCATAGACCTAGTGAGCCAGAGTGCTTAAACACCATGGTGGAATTAGGGGCAGTGGAGAAATAAACCACTTTCTAGTGAAGTCCATGGAAGTTCTTCCATGGAGTTCTTTAGAAATCAATCATGCACTTAATTGAGGGAAGTGTATGACCTGAGAGTCACTTGATGGATGGTGTCCTTACATGACAGCCATAGCTAAGTCCTCCAAGGATATTTGGATTCAGAATTGTAGCATTTCTTTTGTGTCTTCTTTGTCCTCCAGTGGAAGCTGCATCCCTGAGTCAGACTCCAAGGTCCTGTAAAGCCAGGAATGCCACCTAAAATGAGATTCAGCTAACCTGGCATGCCAGCAGTAGCTGGTAAGGAATGGGACAGGGAGTTACTGTCCTGACAGCTGTTGGGATCTGGTGCTTCCTTTCACTTGTGTCACACTAATATTCTCCCAAGGTTAAGTGCTTTAATGAGGTTGGATTTTCTCACACACAAGAGGAAATGGTGCCACGTCAGTTAATAAAAAGTATTAATATTTAAGATTGCTTCCTTGGGGTATGAAAGACCAAGGTTGAAGTCTCTTCACTCAAGGAATTTCAACTGATATCTCCCAGGAGGGTACTGAAAGCCACCAGACTGTAAGCTCTTTTTTGAGCAAGTCTTGCTTTCTCTGTCCCACTGAAGCTGTTCAGCTTTGTATGGGCTCATTAAATACCCATTCAATCTGTCTGAAAGAAAAGAAAAGAATGACAACATCTCTTAGATCAGATGCAGGAAGGGGATGAGAGTGCTTTGAGGTCCTCTCTAATGAATATTCAGATGTCTCACAATCATGCAATATCTTCATCAGGGGCCATTCAGACAGACCCACCAGAAAGAGCTGAAAGTTTTGGGTTTAGGATGTGCTCATGAGAGAGTTTTCTTCATGTCTACCCTGGAAGAGATTGAACCTCTGGGTCTCACAGATGCTGCATGACTGGTGTAACCCAGGTGCTGTTAGATGTCAGGTCCTCTTGGTTTCTGTTGCGTTGGAGCCCTGCCATACTGCTGTCTCTGATGGGCCAGGCCTCATGAATGCAGAAGTGAGAGTTTGTGGCATGAGTTTGGGCTTCTATGGGAAATATGCTGGCACTACTTAGTGGTTCTGCTTGTGTCTCCAGGGGAAATATCAGGAATTTTGAGAACCAGAAAATTTATGTACCTCAAAATGTTGGGAAATATCGTAGAATGTTGGTATTTCTGAACCTTGAGTTTCATATTTGACATGAGACAGATAATGAGCCTCTGGTGTCAGGAAGGTTTTATCTGCATTTAGCCTATAAATCTTTGATTACATTGTAGAGAGTTTGACATTTGGGTGCTTTTACACATATGATCTTTGCTATTCCTTATAGTGTAGCATGGCTTACCATATATTCAAGAAATGAAAGTTAGACAAACTGAAGCTAGGAGAGAGACCCACATCAGAGAGCAAATTCTGTTTTTTTCTAAAACTTTGCTGGAAGCTTATGGCTCTGTTATCTACTTCCAACACTGTAATTTGTGACTAAATGTGATCTGTGGCAAAATAAATTGCTGAGATTGCCAAAGCTACAGAGTTTTTGACGGAGAGATCCAAGCTGTATCTCAGAAGCTCTTCCACTGTGAGTTTTTAATTGGTGCATTTCAGCAAATGAAAATGAAGTAATTCATATGTCAGTAGGGGCCTGGATTCATAGGAATTGCTATCCAGCCAACTTGAGCAGTAAGAAAAGCTTAATTAAAATGTAGTCCGTATTTTTTTTTTTTACCAGAAAATAGCAACTATATTTCAAACATAACTTAACAGGGAAGGAGGTACAGCACAAACATCTTTCCAGCATGAGAGCTGCTCATCTTGCATCTCTCATCTGTCTCATGCTGAGCTTCTGCCCTGGAAGCTCCTTCTGTGATGTGTCTTTTAGGACGTCACAGGACTGCTGGCTGCCTTGGTAGCACAGCGTGTCCCTGTAACTGGGAAGGGGTGGGACTTCTGATGGAAGAAACTTCTGATGATTGCTCCTGGTGTGCAGTACCTAAGCAGAAGCCATTAGTAAAGGGAAGGAGTCCTTTCTTTGGCTCTTGCCATACTGCTGATAAAACATGAAAGTATTAATGTGAGGTAAGCACATCGCTCTTTCCAGCAAATCTGTGATGGAGCTACAGGTAATTCAGAGAAACTGTTGTTGCCCCATCCCTGGAAGTGTTCAGGCCAGACTAGACAGGACTTCAAGCAGCCTCATCTAGTAGAAGGTGCCCCTGTTCATGGCATGGGATTGTAGCTTTAAGTCTGTTCCAGCCCAAACCATTCTATGATTCTATGACTGTGTGCTTATGCCCCCATTTAAATGGGGTGGAACAGAGGAAACGTGGAGCAAAGTCTCCTGAGGGTGGTGGTGCCTGTGCCAGAATGTGAGGCTGGTGAGGCCAGACCATGTGGCCATACACAAGGTGGTAACACAGCTGGGAATGTGTGCAGTCTGCTCTCTCCAGCCCAGCTCCGGATGCTTGCTAACTAGACCCAGAAATACTGGCCATGGCTGCCCCCCACAACTGCAGATCCATGGCAAAGTACAGGAGCTGTAGCTGAGCAGATAATCCACCTTGTCATTCACCCATTGGACTGAGAAACAGGTTAATATTTTTTCTTCCATAGTCAATGGAAAGCAACAGAGATGCAAAGCCTCAAGCCATCTGTGAAGGTGATGTTTAGGGCTGTCTGCTGGACTTGTTCCAAATCCAGCAGAGCAGGACCCAGCCCCTGACTGGTCTCAATTGCTGAGGCTGAAGTGCTGCAGGAGTAGCAGCTGTGGGGTTGTGCACAGCCACCTGCACCAAGGAAGGCCTTGGGCTAACCTGGCTCATGGTGTCTGTGTGTATGGAGGGTGGGAAAGGGCTTTGGCACAGCTTGCCCTCCATGTAGGCCTCTCAGAAGCCTCCTGTCAGATTGCTTATCTCCCACAGCCCTCACCACAGAAGGATGCACGGAATGGACCTGCATCAGCCCCAGGTGTGTTATGGGTATGCCTGTGGAAGGAGGATTTGCTGAGCAAGACAAGGAGGGAACAGGCAGCTGAAGGATCTGCTCTGGGGCATTACTGTTGAGGCAGAGCTGGGGGAAGCTCATGGGCTGCAGTTTGCATCAGTCTGAGGCAGTTTTGCACACACCCTCATCAGACTGAGGCACAGCAAAGCTGGATGTGAGCAGTAAGACACCCTTGAGAGCACCAAGTGTATTTTAGCAATGAATTTGGACTTCTAATGAAATGAAATGGAAAGATCAATGCTTTCAGGGCTCTGGTCTCCATTTGTGAATAGCAGCTACTCCTACTAACAAGTAGGAGTAGCTGCAATGATTAATAAAACTGAAAAGCTGCAATGATTAATAAAACCGTTAAGGTCCTGAGGTGTTCAGAGTGCCTGCTGACAAAGCCCATGGAGGCAGACACGGAGATTGCTAGGTAGGTGACTCATTTTTCCAATGAGCAGGAGTGTCCAAATTTGAATCAGCCTGCTGATATCCACAGTGCTCGGGGTGGTCCCTGACTCCTTACCTGGGCCTGCCTCTGGGAACAATGTGCAGGAAATTCCCTGCAGCAAACACCTTCCAGCGAGATGTTTTTCAGTCAGCTGTAAGCATCCCTCTCCTGTAACTCACTAATGATGCTGCTGAGTTGTTGTAGGCTGCAGGGGACCAGCCAAGCCCAGGCAGGCTGGAGTGACTCCTGTGGATTCATTCATTACTGCTTGCTACCAAGAACCATTTTCTACCTCAGTTAAATGCATCCTTGAGAAAACCTCCTCAGCTTGTAGACAAATAACAGGTACAGCATCTGCTCTGTTAAGCAATTGGTGCCCCTTTGTGGAAGGCACGTAAGCGTGAGGAAATGCTGCTGTCCTTCTTCTTAAGAAAGCATCAGTATTATCCTTATCTTCCACTAAGCCCTTTCTGATAGTGCCTGTGGGAGGAGAGCAAGGAGCAGATGGTTATTCCTTCAGTTCTGTGAACTAGTTAGATGAAAACCATATTCCTAGTAGGATCTACTGTCAAGGAAGCTTCTGGCCTGCTGGATGACAGTGCTGGGTTGGATTTATAAAGTGGTCTCTGGATAATAATGTGTGTGTGAGTAATAATGACTTTCATACTTGTTAGAACTGACAGCCCTGTGTGTTTGTCTTTCTGGAGACAGATGTTCTCCCGCCCGGTTATGTGGGTTGATTCCAGCTGGGGAAAGAGGACAGCACGAGCAATGTGCTGTTCATTGTTATTTCTTTCCCTTTTTTATTACTTTCCCTCCTTTCCTCCCTCTTTGCTTCCCTGGGCTGTTTTTTTAGGCAGGAACCTGACAGATCACATCAGCTGCTTCAGGGAAGCCCCTTGGCCATCTGAGTTCATCCTCCTCTGCCATCTATCAGAGAACAGGAGGAGGCTCAGGCAGGGTTCTGAATTCATCTCAGCTCAGCAGCACTCCAAGTAGTTTGATGATGCTTTCCATCCTCACATGTGATACCAGCTGAAGACTGGGCTTGATGTTCATGCTTACAGGCAGTGCTTCATCTCAGACAGCCTCTGTATAAGTTGAAGTTGTCAGCTCGACACCAAATCCCTTTTCTTGGCTTTTTCTGTGTAACATGGTGTTCTCTTGCTCTGATTCAAGTGTTTTGTGGTTCCACATGAAGGAGATAATAGCATGAGCAAAGCTGTGGGTAAAGATAAATCATCTGTAGGAAAAGATAGAAACACTGTTTTTTGGAAAGCAGCAAGGCCACCATGCCAAGGGACCAAAACAGTTACTGTAACAAATGTCTGCAATGATCAGCTTAAATCTCTACTGCCTTAAATTCAAAGTGATTTCAATGCAAAGCCATTTTTCAGTGCACTTTTGTATCAGAATGAGCTGTGTGAAAACATTCCACTATGGAAGATTCAGATTCTCATTTTTCACCTGACACTTTGTTGCTATAAAGTAAATCCAACCCATGGTCAATTTGAGGGAAAAATTCCAAATTACTTCAAGGGAAGAAAAATTAAGTTGTGTGCATTGTGGTCTTTCAGGGATACACTGATTCAGTCGTCTAATCCTACTGGGTGTCCTCTCTTTTTAACAATCTCCTGATCCTAAGAGTAATCAGAAAGAAGACATTGTTACTTTAGTGCAATAGAATAGATCAGGCAAAAAAATTCCTACAGTCTATGCCATTTCCTTGTTCAAAGTAACAGTAAATATACATGAAGGTGATGACTTTGGGATAGATTAATGAACTGTAGCTTGGTTACAACAGAAAAAATTACAAATTAGTCTGATTTTGGATCATCTAAAGAAGTGTCTCCATGACTGTGCCACAAAGAATAATTTTGTGTATTAATGAAACTCAGCAAGACTCACCAGTCTAGTGAATATGGTTTTTTTGTTTATTTGTTTGGGATTTTTTTCTTTGTTTGGTTTGGGGTTTCTTGTTTGGTTTTGGTTTTGATTTGTTTTTTGTTTTTTTTTCATTTCACTCTTCATCTGTGAGAAACTCTGAACAATTTGTGGCCTGAGTCAGTCTCTGTTGCACTTTCTTTTAAAAGTGCAGAGGGGAAACATTGCCAGTTCTAGGTTTCCAGTACAGACTAATTAAAGCTATATAATAGCCAGATTTCAAGCATGCCTTTCCAAGGCAGACTGTGTCCTGGGCTCTATTAATGAGTGTAGCCAGCAGGTCCAGCAAAGTGATCTTTCCCCTGTTCAACACTTATGAAATTGCATCTGGAGTGCTGCTTCAGTTCTTGGCTCCTCAGCAGCAGGACAGTGACAGAGCCAACAGACACAAGCTGAAATCTGGGAAATTCTATTTTAAATATTAAAGGGATGGGGGTTTGGGTGGTTTTGGATTTTTGTTTGTTTATTGGTTTTGGTATGGGTTTTTTACCAAGGAAATGGTCAAATATGGAAATAATTTGCCCAGAGACGTTGTTTAGTCTTCGTCTTTGAAAGCATTAGACTCATCTGGATCCATCCCAGAACAACCTGATTTAAGCACATTTGCAAAGGGTTGAACTAGATGACCTCTGGAGGTTTCTTTCAGGACAAATTATGATTCTATGATTCTCACAGGTCACAATTAATCTGCTTATTAATAATTCCTACCAGATCCAGTGCCTATAATTTACGGCTTGTTTCAATTCCATCCTGGAGTCTGATTCAGTAAGAACTAGATAAAATCTTCTGCTCAGTTTGAAACTCTGTGAAGAGAAAAGAAATCCTCGAGGCTCTCCTTGTCTAAATACTTATCTGAATTTCCTGGACTTCAAAGGCAGAAGTACTTTTCTGCCTGGAAATATCTTTGTGGATGCCTGAGAGTATAACTTTCCTTATCCTTGCAGATACACTGGGTCACCTGAACAAATGATCCCAAACTGCTCCCCTGATTCTTCCCCAGCTGCTTGTTTGCTGTAGAGCTGTGTGTGCACCCTATCCATGGTGAACAGCACCCCCTCACTCACCTTGGGTGGTGCCCAGAGGACCTTGTCACTGCCCTAGGATGGAGCTGACAGGCTGGAGCAGTCAGGGGTTCATACAGTCAAGGGTTTCATTAATTCCCTTCCCCATCAGAAATTTTGGCATATTAGTACTGATGGGTTTAAGCCTGAAATCCAAGCTCAACACAGTACTGAAGTGACTGCAGTGCCAGGTCTTACGAAAGACAGGCATTACAAATCCCAAATAAATGCATGCTTTAAGGCACGAGGTTGCTTCCATTCTCCACTGATCTAAACAGGCTTGTGAGAAGGTGCTGCTCTTGCAGGCAAGGCCATGGGAGCTTGGCTCTCAAGGGCTGTGGTCTCCTTGGTACTGCTGTGTTCAGTGCTTGTGATGGACAGCTGGGTGGCATCTGGGGTGAAGGCACTGAGAGCTGTGCATGTCTGGGCTCCTCAGGCTTGAAGCTGGCCTTATTCACTCCACAAAAGAGGCTTTGAAAAGTTGATTGCTTAGGTTTTAACTTTTCCAAAAAGGTTTCTCTGTTAAAAGCTTCTGGTTAGAAATACCAAACCCTGTTGTTGCTAAGATTAAGGTATTTGTTTCTTAGAAATGGCTTATAAGCAGAGACCAGCACATGGATTATTGCTCCTTCTTTAGCCAAGTGGAGCAAAAGTGCTTCAAGTAAATTGGGCTTCCAGGAGGATCAGTTTTGCATGTGATTTTGATAATGGTTTTGGGGAAGGAAGGGTCAGTTCTAATTTTTGTAAATCATATGGAAAAAAAAAAGAAAAGAAAATCAGTACTTACCACTAACATATTGGGGGGTTAGGCTGTTTTAAATGAAAATAGCAAAACAGCTATTGTGTTTCAGTAAAAATTTGGAATATGTTTTATTTTTGCATTATAATGAAAAAAATGGAATATGTTCAGATTTATGGGTTTTGCTTTTCTGGAACAGGTTTTTTCTTTTCACTTTTTTCTGTGGTTCACCACTGCTCCCCTCCCCAGGGCTAATGTCATAAGCAAAATAAAATCTGACTAATTAACAAGACCTCAAAAGACTGTAAATACCTGTCAGGAAACGAGAATGTTTTCTGCTGTTGCTAAAAATGACCTTAACTGCAACCTGAAAAAATTGTGCTTGTAGTTTGTGAATGAAGTCAGTAACCATGCTGTGGTACTGCTGGCCTTATTATGAAATGCACATCACAGATTGTGTCTAATTGCACATGGTGGTTTTATGGTATCTGTAGCTACTGATCCAAGACTCGGATATCAGATATCAGCACTCTTGCTATAGTTAAATGCTGCTGCCATGTAATAGGTTCTGTTTATCTCTCTTCCAGCTTCCAAATTGCTGTGTCTTGGGTCAGTGGCCTAAGTTCAATTTTCGTAAATTCCTGACTGAAGTTATTAGCTCTCCTCTTTAAAACCCAGGATGAATTAATGTTGCATTATGCCCCGTTCAGGGAAGCACGGCCCCAGCTTTTATCATTGTCACTGGGCTTGCTTGTGCTAGGTTTCAGCAGAAGGAGATTGGGGGAATTCCTTCAGGAGGGTGTATCCATCCTTTTGCTTACATGAAGAGGGAAGTTTTCTGCTGATGCTCACAGATCTTGCAGGATTGCTTTATCCCTTTGGAGGCCTGGAAGAAGATAGACCTATGACGTGGAGAACAGATACAGCCTCATTTCCCCCAGCCTCAAATGCACATGAGGTTGAGATGTACTTACAAACAAAATGTACAATAAAAAAAAATGGATATTAATGTTCCTGAAGCTCAAGGGTGCAATGCTGATACCTCAAAGAGCATCACCCCTACCTTACCATCCTTAGTCCTCTTGATCAGTCCTCCCTGTGCCTACCATTTTCAAACATGATGTTCTGCTTCTGTATTGCCAAAGGGCCCTTGTGGTGCCCATGCCAGGATGGAGCTTTCTGCAATGCCTTGAAATGTCTTTCACTCTCCCCTTTAACTTCACATCAAGAGCAATGGTGTTTTTCCACCAGTGCCACCAGAATAAGGTTCTGCTGAGAGGGATTGTGTGAGTCCTGTCCTGTACCTGTTTTTCAGACAATCTGCACAGAGCCACTTTCAGTCTTTGGCATATATGGTGCCAGCTGCCAGGAAAAGGACTGAAGTCCTGGACTCCTTGCTGCACTTGATTTTCATGCAGTCCTTTACTGCTTCCTGTTTCCAGTTTCCTAACAGCTTTTGCAGAGTGCTTTGTTCTTGCCCTATGCACTTGGAACTGGCAGTAAAATGTGGATTGCTCTCAATGTTTAGCATCAAGTCCTACATGTGGCAAGTGATTTATCAACAAGATTACAGGCTGGAGAACTGTGGAAATTGGACTCCACGGTGCCATAATTCTTTGGAAAATGCCAGCCATTAGGTTTTACCTCCCAGTGGCTGTCCGTTATTGATAGCCTTATTCTAATATTATGTTTATATTGTAAGCAATGACCAGCTTCTCAGATTTATACTTATACAGGTGCAGCTAATTCAAGTTTTGATCTTCACACTCATCTCTGTTCTTTCATGTCAGTCCCCTCTTCCTCTGCCCTCACAGTCTTTTTTTTTTCTTTTTTTTCTTTCATTTTATGGAAGAAAGCTGATCTCTCTTCCAAAAAAAACCCCACATTCCATGCAAAGTAGTGCCATAAGAAGTCATAATCATGAAGATATTCTCCTGGAAACAGGGATGTATCAATGCCTAAAACATTCTGATGTGACAGATGAGATAGGCACTTGGGCCAGTTCTACAGTACTAGGGAATCTTCATGTCATTGAGAGCTCATGCTGCTGCTCAGTGGCAGAGAGAAAAGAATGTTGTAGTTCTCCTGGGATATTTTTTAATTACTGGACCTATGACAAGGGAAAGGAATAATTAGCACAAATGCCCACTTTAAGATATCCAGCCATTGGGTTTTTTTTTTCATGGGAGGGCTACAGGCTGTGTTTCGAAATGTGCTCAGTGGGGTGATGTGGCTGTTCTTGAGCTGACAAGCAGGAATGAAGTGGTATTTCAGTATGTCTACCTGCCAGTGTTGTCTTCTCTTATCTTAGCTCCACACCAGAGCTTGCTGGCCCATAAACATTGGTGATGCTCTAGTTGCTAGATAGCCAACCTGCTGAACCTGGAGACCCTAAACTCCCCTGGACAATATTAAAGGTCGCAGGGACAAAGTTAGTGGGAGGAACAAAGAAACTGAGAAATTTGACACGTGTCTCCCATGACCCCATTAAACTTAGAGAAGTGCCAGACTAAATTGCTCTTTACATTTTTTTTCTTTATATCCTGTTTTATCTGCCTGTCAGGGCATTGTCTCTTTCCCTGAGAAACTAAAGAACAGCAGTCACTTAAAAAAATCAAAGTGGTTGAACTGCTTGGAGGCTGCAGTCAGTAGTCCCACTAAAGCTGGAGGTATGGAGACTTCTAAGGCAGGTTGTTATCTAGAAGCTGCAATAAAATACCTGAGAAGTGATCAGGTGTAAAGTTTACCCATAACTGTGCCAGGCTGTTTTAGACTGGAATTCTTTCATATTGAGATAGTCATCACAGACTATCCATAAATATTTTGGAACCAGCAAGTTTAGGAGGCAACGGGTATACAAATAAAAGGAATTTTGAGGGTCATGAAGCAAGCAAAATTAGCAGAATTCCTATTGACTTCACCAGGAACAAGTCTGGGCCTTGAGTTATTTGGCTGATAAATCTTCAGCAAGACTGAAAGAAAAGGGTTCTAGGATTTTTTTGATTCTAAGATTTTATTAATGTCCAACCAGGATGCTGTTTAATCTTCAAAACAAATACCAGTGCTCAGAACACATCAATTGTTTGTATTCTGAGCTCTGTGTTACACTTATTCATGGACAGGGAAATTACAATGAGAATAATCATTGTCAGAATACTAATGTGATGTAAACTAGTGTAGAGATATTTATTCAATAGAATGCAATTACCAGCAATACTCTATTTTCTGAACAGTGTGACTGTAATCCAATTTAGGCTGTTTAACCCCTGGTGATTTGTTTCCGTTTGTGTTGTGATAGGCTGAAAACAGGCAGGATTGCTGGGGGCAGCAAAAGGGAGAGTAAGGGGAAATAGGACCCCATGTAATCTTAGATCTTAATGACTTTACTAAATCTACATAACCACAGGGCTGTTCTTCATGGTTGTGCTGCTAATTGAATTTTAAAATAAGAGTAGATTCTACACTACTTTCTCCCAACATCATTTCATTTTCTCACGAATGCTTAGTCACCAGTTTAAAAAATCCTTTATGACTTCAACCTGAAGTTATATCAGGACCTTGGATTTCATATAAGACAGGATTCTCAGGTACATGGTGGAGGCAAGTGATTAAGAAGATATTCAGGGTGACTTTATGACCAACTTCTTTTGCAGAAGTGTTCTCGACTGCTGGAATTGCAGCAGGATCCCATGGGCAAAGGGCAGCTTCTCTTCTTCAGAGAGAGGGGCATCACGGGAAGGACAGAGCATGGGGACCTTGCTGCAGGCAATTTCTGAAGACTAAAAACCTTCAGCTGGATACTGGTACACTCATTAGCACAGAGGAGTCCCCCTGAAACTAGCACAGTTTCTGTGCTTCTGAAACTAGCACAGGATATCTTATCAGCACAGAAAGAAGTCTTGGGATCTGTTTTTTAAATAAAAGAAGTGCCTGAGTGATCTTGTTTTAGGTGCAGAGGGATATTTTGTAGACACACAGAAATAAGTGGGGAAGACCTCTGTCTGTCTGGTATGGAGTTTGCTAATGGTGATGGCAATTTCTCCAAGACTGGCAGCATTCAAGCAGAAACCATTGTGTGACTACTACCAGACTAGAAAGCACAGAAAAACAGTTCTCTCCAGAGAAATGGGCCCTGGATGGGAACCTGAGTAAGATTTCCAGTTAGGGCTTTTGCACTTCTGTTCAGGTTTTTGTGTCACTTAAGCACCTGCCTTGGGCAAAAGATCCCAGCTGGGGCTTGCCCACATATGCTGTTGGTTCATCTTGCAATACAAACAGGCAGCAGAAATGAGAGGGTAAGAATTGCAGTCAGGACGGAGTGGTCCTAACTCCCAGGGATTCTGCATATGGGAGATTTGCAAAATTAGTCCCTTAGTATTTCCAGCAGCCATTCAGCCATAAAAGCAGTGACTGAAAAACACACAGTGCAGCTACTATTCTTTTAGGTCCCAGCTGAGCTGTTTATTTTTTCACTTAATTTTTAATATAATTTGTCTTGTAAGTTTGTATGAGGTGTCCCTCCCCAGTCATTTACCAAGAGTGCTGTGGGGAATCCCGACAACACAACTTTGTGTTGTCAGCATGTCAGTGAGCTAAGAAAGAAGGCAGGCGTGTTTCTTACAACAGTTCTTACCTGGGCCCAGTTGAATTCAAACTGCAATACAGTGGGAGCTTTGTACATCTGTAACAGAAGAAACACCTGCAGAGCAGACTGTCAGGTGACTAATTTCCTCTCTCTGGACTAGCTCTTATCTAGGCTGAGTTCTCTTTGCCAATGTTCACAGCCCACATTACTTTCACTGGTGTAAAATAAGGGGAATCAGAGCCTTTCTTTCATTAACTGGGAAAACTTTGTCCAGCACATGGCTGCAAAGCAAATGCCCAGACACCTTCTTTTCCAATGCCATTCACTCTGAGCAGTCTTCTCATCTTGAACAAATTGCAGCACATGGCCTCTGTGAAAAGCCAGACCCTCTTTGCCACTTCGCATACCACCAAGCTTTGAAAGGCCAGTGTTTTACAGTGAAGTTGAATGTCAGTTTCTATTCAATACATGAACTTTGAAATTAATGGTAGTTTCATCTAAGCCAGTTTTCACTGGTCACAAACCTTCATAATTCCTACAGATTGTTTATAGCAATTTCAGTTGATCAAGATTCTATGCACAGATTTTGTGGTAATATTTTTGGCTATGAAGATGCCATACCATTGTACCTGGGAGAAAAGACTGACCTCTACCTGGCTACAACCTCTTTTCAGGTGCTTGTAGAGAGTGATAAGGTCTCCCCTGAGCCTCCTTTTCTCCCGGCTAAACATCCCCAGCTCCTTCAGCCACTCCTCATCAGGCTTGTGTCCCAGACCCTTCACCAGTTCCCGAGTTGCCCTTCTTTGGGGGCTCCAGAACCTCAATGTCTTGTTGCAGTGAGGGGCCCAAAACTGGACACAGCACCTGAGGCCTCTCCAGTGCCAAGGACAGGGGGACAATCACTGTCCTGGTCCTGCTGGTCACACTCTTGCTGATACAAGCCAGGATACCATTGACTTTCTTGGCCACTTGGACGTCATCATCTGCTGGTTTATGTTGAGCTGGTTGATCAATACCTCCAGCTCCTTTTCTACTGGGCAGCTTTCCAGCCACTCTTTCCAAGCCTGTACTTCTGCAGGGGGTTGTTGTGATACAAGTACAGGACTCAGCACTTGGCCTTGTTGGCCAAGTTGGGCTATTGATCCCACCATATTTTTTTGAGTGGGAAACCCTAATTCCTATGTGACCATTCTCAGGAACTTCTGTGGTTTCAATCACATCAATAACCCTTGTGTCTTTGCTGACACATGGATCTCCATCTCTACCTCCACTGAGACAGCAGACTGAAGGACCTTGCTAGCACACTGTCCCTCAAATACTGGCATGATGCTAGGCTTATCTCTAGTAATCCTGTTTTTTTCCCTTTCCCCCTTCAACTCCAGCTTAAAGGTCCTTCAGTGAGCCCTGCTATCTCCTGCACAGTTCCTTTTCCCTCTTTGAGACAAGCGCACCCAATATTGCCAGCAGGCCTTGTGTCGTGTAGACCAGCTCATGAACAGAAAACCCACAATTTAGTCAGTGACAGCAGGTTCAGAATCAGGTATTGGGGGGTAATTCTTCCTATTTCTTCTCCCTTTCCTGGAAGGATGGAGGAGAACACTACTTGTGCTTCAAATGTACAATTGCAACCTTACTGTAATTTGTAGTGATGAATTCCTATTTTTAGAAGTAAGCATGGGGATCAAAATCCTTATTTGAGGGGATGGTAGGAGCCATATCTGGCACACAGTCAGACCTCAAAATTTCACAGTCCAAGTAAATTTTGCACCTGAGAAGGCCAAGTGTTCTGCAGAAGCTTAGATGGGAATGTATGATAAAGAGTTTTAGAGAAAGAGTTCAGTAGGCAGAAGAGAAAAGAAAAAAACACATTATCAACATTTCAGATTCCATGTAGAAGCCAAATAATGTGGGAGATGAAGTATCTGTATACTGTTCATCACTGTCATGGTCTGAAAGGTCCTGGTGTGTAGTCCAAGCCATATGAGGCAGCTCTCTCCACCTGCATTCAATGTTCTTGTTCCAGGACAGTTCCTCCTCATGTTTTCCCTTGTTACTGATGGTGTAACATTGCAGAAACAGCTGCAGGGGAAGTGTTTGCCACTCATTTGGTGACAGGATTGAACTTGGAAAGATCCCATACTTTTGCCCCAAAAGAATTAAAGAAATACCCTTCACCTCCTCCTCCTTCAGAAAAAGTAGCAACTTTTTCTGAGACATTGAGGAGGAACATAAAGATGAGGAACTACTGAGAATTTGCGCACATTTATGCCTTGACACTCAGCTATATGCTGGAGTTGGCCATAAGTTTTGGATCTTTGCTGCTTTAGGACTGGTGCATTTGTCATCAACCTTCCCTCTTAAGGCTTCATTCATAAATCACTTTTGGAGTGTGAATAAGCCATGGGGATGCTTTAGTAAATGGTTCCTCACATAAAGTTTTATTCCCCAATAATGGTTAGCTTATTAGTAAATCCCTGATGGCATTACTAAGGAGGTCATTATCATTATTCCTGTTTTATAGCTGCAGAAACTGAACCAGAGAAAGGAAAAGTCATCACTAAGTAAGATTTGTGGATGCAAACTCCTGAGTCAAGGTACATGCTTTCTTCAGCAGGTCACAGGACTAATTGGTGCTTGAAATAAATGGTTAATCAACTGGTTAATCAAATCATTACATCAGAATGCTGTAGGACAGTAATATCTTCTTAGAAGATATTTAAAACCATAAAGAGTTACTTGCATCTCTGATTGGTTGTCAACATTTAGTAGCCCAAACTCTTCATAGAGGCCAAGTTAAAATACACATAACTATGGAGTTCAGCATTAGGAACCTGCATAGGTTGCATGCTGTCAGAATTTGTGTCATCATCTCCTGATTTGTTAGAAAGAAACTGGCATGCAATTTACTAAGTTTTTTACTCAGAGGCATCCTTTTTATTCAGCTGAATTAAAAAAATAAAAAAAAATAATAAAAATCCTTTTTATTTTTCCATTTTGAAAATAGTTCTAGTACTCTTGATTGTTTTAAGAGTGCATTACTGGCCATAGAAAAATCTACTGCTGTCTCAATATAAAGGACAACAAAATGCAAAGTGGAGTTAAATCAAAATAGGTGTCATGAAGGCTGCTGAAATGATTGCATCATACAAGGCAGTCTTCAAATTCAGTGAAAGACTTGCATGCCTTTTTCTGACAGCAACCAGAGAGGATTTCCAATACATAAGGATTCCTCTTGAAATAGAAACCTACTGTGCCCAGCTATACATGAGTGGCCTAAATATTCCTTAAGGTGGAGAGAGAAGTTTAGACAGAGAGTACTTCATGTCTGCATTGTATAGAATGATACAATCATAGAATTTTTAAGGTTGGAACAGACCTCTAAGGTCATTGGTCCTACAGTTAGCCTGGCACTGCTCTGTTCACCATTAACCCATGTCCCCATGTGCCACAGCACACATTTTTGAATGCTTCCAGGGACAGTAATTCCAGCACTTCCTTAGGCAACTTGTCCCAGTGCTTTTCCATCCTTCGCATGGAGAAATTTTTCCTTATATCCAATCTAAACCTCCCCTGGTGAAACTTGAGGCCATTTCCTCTTGTCCTATAGTTTGTTACCTGGGAAACCGACCCACACCTTGCAACAATTTCCTATCAGGGAGTTGTAGAGAGTGATAAGCTCCCCATGAGTCTCCTTTTGTCCAGGCTTTACCCCCGGCCCCCCGCCAGCTCCCTCAGCTTCTTGTCAGAGGACTTGTGCTCCAGACCCTTCACCAGCTCCATTGCTCTTCTTTGGGCATGATGATACTGAGACTGCAGCTCCTCCAAGCAGACTCAGGCTCTGGGAATTTACACTACTTAAAGTTCAGTGCAGTAAAATTAGTGTAAGTTTAGTACATTACTGAGCAACTTCCCAATTCCTTTTGTAATGAATGGTGGGGAAAATAAATACTTGTGATAGGTACCATGTGATTTACCTCTAATGTGCTGAGCATTAGGTCCTCCAAGCCAATCAAGAAGCAAATCAAAAAAAGAAGTTTGAGAGACAGTCATCTGGGTTTATTGGTCCTGTTACTCAGTGTCTGAAACCATTCTTAAACTAAGATCATATATTTGGACACTCTTAGAATACTTCTGACACCATTTTGTCTGTTGACGTTGTGGTGAAAGCACCCAGTCAGAAGGTGGGATTTGAAGGTCTGGAGTCCTTCTCTACCTGAGGAAGTTTGACTCTGTGACCTCTGAACTCCATGAAAAAGCCTTGAATATCAGGGTGTAACAGAGTCTAAAAGGGCAGTGGGGTAAGCAAATGTGCCCTCTACACTTCACCAAGTCAGAGGATATCCAGGGATTCATTCCTGCAACGGAAAGACCAATTCAGAGAGGGCAACCTCCATTGCAGCCTGTGCCAAAGCTCCTGTCTGATTCCTGGATCTCTGCTTGCTGCTTTGAGAATTTTTTTCATGGTTACTGTTTTTATTCCTTCAATCCTGGCTCTCTAATGAGGAATGCGTAAAGAGTTGTGGGAGCAGTGTAGATTCTTCAGGCTCTCCCTTGCCAGCTGAATATGCAGAAAGCTCACACATCATCCGTGTTGCTCAGGGGAGCTGGTTAAGGTAGGATTGTGTGTATGAAATGGGCATAGTTAATGCCTGTGAAGTAGTTTAAAACATCTAAGAGCAGCTCAGACTCAAAACCTCTTGCTCCAGTGTGCTGCAGAAACCTGAAAGACCCTCTGGGGGAATTGTTATCCCCCGTGGTCCAAAGACTGCCTGTAAATTGGTCCCTTCAGTGGAGTTTTTGCATGTGCAGATAGCTGGCCACCTCCTGCAACACTGAACAAAGAAATGCAAGGCAAATTCCAGTGCTTGGAGTGTGACATGAAGAGTTTGACGTGCTGCTAAGGAAGCCACACATCCCTATAATGACTTAAAATTCCATGCCTGGCAACCAGGTGCAGGGGGTTAATTAGGCTCATAAAGCTGGGAGAGCAGGGAGACCTTTGGGAGAAGCTTGTAGACAAGCAGCAAAGCATATGACCTCATTTGAAT
Organism: Trochalopteron elliotii; assembly: GCA_024734555.1. Taxonomy (NCBI): domain Eukaryota; kingdom Metazoa; phylum Chordata; class Aves; order Passeriformes; family Leiothrichidae; genus Trochalopteron; species Trochalopteron elliotii. The sequence continues at coordinate 6,673,772 of JANPWX010000019.1, forward strand.
TTTCCTATTAGATTTCCTGCAGAGATCTCAAAAGCATCCTCCGATTCCATGCCTGAAACTGTTTAGGTTTCACATTTGCAAACACAAGGAATCTCCATTAGATTCTGAAGCTGCTGCACACGTTTTAAAAGATCAAACTGATGATTATGACAACCAAATAGATCCCTCCACCTCCTCTTGTTTGTTTGGACTAATGACTCTCTTAACTCTTGGGGTAAACAATCTGCCATTCTTTCATGAGAGCTCTTGTGGTGATGCAGGTTGGAGCTGAAATGGGTGAGACTGGCACTGCTGGACATATTTATATTCTCCAAAAAGGCTGCAATAAGAACCTGAGCTGTGTCTCTGTAATCTGTGGCTCCTTTGGTTGCAGTGGGTTTTTGTACAAGTGTTTATTGTTTCTTTCCTGTTCATAAGTTAGTGTACTGTCCTTCTCCTCCCCCACAATGTCATAGCTGTGGTGCCAGTACAGCACATTTCAGTCCTGCAGCCTTTGGTCAGAATAGGAGAGATTTCCCCAGACTAAAAGGCAGCTAGTCTGGGCCTGTGCAAAAGGCTTTGCCGGAGAAGAAAAAGATGAAAATAGGAAGGGGCCATAACTTGAAAGCCAGCACCAATACGGCACTAAGCCTTTCTCAGTCCTTCCTCCAGTTGATGCAAACCCACTGCTGTTCATGGGGGTCTTTCCACTGGCCATAACAAGCACTGTTTTCACATCAAGTGCAGCTCTGGGAGAGCAGGGGAGGGGGAAGGGGAGTTACCCATCACTGTGTCCAGTTGCAGCACATGTCACTGGAGAAGTGTAAAGGGAGTCTCTTTTGAGTGCCCTGATCCCTCCTGTCCCAGATGCACATTTTGCTCCTGCACATTAAAGCAGTCCTTGCTGTCAAAGGGAGATGATCCCCAGTGTCAAGACAGGAGCAAATAATAACGTTTACATCCATCTAGGCAGAAATCATGCTTGGAATAACTCGCTGTGAGGGTTACAGTCAGTTTCACCATTACCGTGGTACCCGTTCCTTGTTACAATGACATTAGGAGATTCACCTCAGCCTCTTGGGCACCCTGTGATCCCAGGCAGCACCTTGGCCATGGACTGCATGCAGCCCCCATGGAGCACAGATGTCACACGCCCCTCACGGCTGCCTTTTTCCATTATATGTGTGTGAGTGAAATCAAACCTGGGGGATTTCTTCCCAGCACTCCAGACACACAACTACACAGCAGAATACAAATGTGAGAGCTGGGCTGACGCAGGCATGAGGAGTTCAGCCCTCAACCCCAGGGACTAGCAACAGGCAGGCAAGCCTTGGAGGGCAGGAGAGCTCGTTAACTCAGTGCTTTAAATAATAGCAGTGGTGAGGGTGCTGGTGATGAGAGTCCCTGCAGTGTGCATCTGTGTCTGTGTGGTTTGACAACAGGCGGGAAACAGCACTTGCTTCCTCGGTCCTCAGGTAGCTGCCCTGTAGAATAGCACCAAGGAGGGCATAGGAAAGAGGTTATTTATTTTTTTTCTTCTCCCTGGAGATTTTGGACTGATTAAAAAGCTATTTTTGCTAGGAAAGCAACACGGAAAGAAACCCCAGCGACATGCGGCAGGCATAAAAGAATGTTTGATTCTTCCGACAAGTACAATGAGATTTAATATCTTTGCTGCTCGACCCAATATTGTATCACAGGCATCACTGGTGTTGTGCTTCCCAGCATGCCCTAGCATTCCTTCAAGCAAACATTCACAGTAGCAGAAAGTCCAAGAAAAGGCTTACTCCCTTGAGGATCAAGAAGAAAGCAACAGTGAAGAAAGGTATAGTAGCTATTAATATTAATGTTAAAAGAAGAGGGGGGAGAGAGGACATAGGAGCAGCAAAAAAGCTACTACTTATGGCTTTGATGTGTTCATTTTCACAGGACCAATAGCAACATGGAGAATACGGAAAGCAGATAAAGAGGAAAATGAGGAGGTGGAGGTGAGCAGAAGGCAGCTCAGTAAATTGCACAAGCTGTGGGGAGTTTCTCCTGTCTAGACACTTGCACACAGCAAAGGGAGCGGCTGCCATCTGCATCTCCTCCAAAAAAAGGAAGGAATAAAGGGGACAGAGCTGAGACTGAAAAGGAAATCCACCTTCATGCCTGTCATTTTGGCTGTGGTATGGCTGATCCACAGTGAATGCCTGCTGTGGGAGGGGAGAGAAAGCTAAGAGAGGTATTGTTGTGTCTAAGGAGGCACAACATTAAGGCAGCATGTGAATCTTCATGCAGGGCTCTGTCCTACTGACACAGTGGGAACAGGAGGGAGGGAACTATTTTAGTCTTGTTGACGCTGCTGAAGAGTAAAAATGGAAGTAATTAAAGGCCTATTCTAGTCTCACTTAAATCTCCAAGTCTTCAGGCCAGAGTTATTTTTGTTACATTGCTTTAATGGTGTTACATTGATGGTTAGACTGGGTTGGATTTTTTTTTCCCTACTCTGAATTTAGGAAATGAGCCAGCACTTTTCTGTGGCACTGCACTCGGTGTGCTGAAATTTTGCTTGTGGAAGATTGCTCAGGTCCCAGGAGGAATTTTTCTAAATCCCCAGCAGCCTCACCATAACCAGTGTTTGGGCAGCTGCTTACTGCCTTATGTTGTAGAAAGAGCAGGTTCGAATCCCAGCATTAGCTGGTCTGAAGCTAGACTAGAGATAAAATTGACTCCTGCACCTTAGGAAAGGTGCTTGATAAATAATGGCCCTTGAGTCCTATTGTCCCCTATTTTTTCATTGAGAAAAAAAACCAAAACTGCAGTGCTTAGGAACAAGTACAAAATACAGAGCAAGAGCAGGACAGGTTTATTTGTAACAGCACCACTGCTGCCCATCTTGTCCTCAGTAAAGTCTGCAGTGGCTGTAAGCAGTGACAGGAATGGCCTTCTCTAGCTGCCACATCCATCCTCAATAAAACTAATCTCATCTCAGCTCATCTCAGCATCACTTTTAGTCTTTCTGCTCCCAGGTTCCCCTGTGCAGCCACTGCAGCTGCACCTGTGACTGTGTCTCCTTAGTTGGCACCTGTCCCATGTGGGATTAACCCACATCTGCATCCTTGTATGGCCTCCAACAGTGCAGGATGTCAACAGGAAGAGATTGGTCTCTTCTGAGAAGAGATATTTATCCTGTGCAGGCTGCCCAGATCTCACAAGTCACTGCAGGCAAGGCAGTGTAAAAAGCATAGAACCTGATGCTTGCTTTTTCAAAAAAAATCAGTGTTGCTGCCTTCCTACATTAAGGCCTCACATGTCTGTTTCAGAACTACCACTTCATATAAGCAGAGTTACAAAGTCCTCTGTTTACAGAGTCAAAGAGGACCCTCAACCTAGTGTGCATGAGGTCTAAGCAGTCACAAAAAGCAAAGCATGGCAGGAGCTTGCCATGGGAAAGTGCTTCACCTCCCTTGCAAATGGAGATGAGCATCACATCCTAGTAGATACTGACAGCCTGCCCAAAATCTCTCAATCCTTTCTTTCCTCCAGAATAGCCCCTGAGGATCATTCTCCTGCAGACCAATTGCCCCAAGGAGAAAAAGGATGCATTTGACCAGCCCCAGTGAGAGGTACTGACTTGGTTCCTGTGGTCACTGAAAATGCCTCTGCTAGGTGGGCCATGGTACAGGTACCACAGGCTCATTTAGCAATGGGGAAAAAAGCCTCTGTCTTCTCAGAAAAGCCATAAATGACTGAGCTTTTGGACCAATGGCTCAGGTCAACAGAAAAAGAATTGCTTGGGCACAGTGAGAAGTCATGAGGGGAAGGATAATTTTCTGGTGTGTAGGCAGGGAAATCAAGTCAGACACTTTGAAACCCTGTCTACCTGTTTTCACCTCCAAGTGGTATTAACTGGTTATACTCATTTGCAGAGACTGACTGAGTGTATTTTAGACCTTATAAATAGACCTCAGGTGTATTTTAGACCTTATACCATTCTTGTTACTTCACCCTGAATTTTCTACAATCCTTGTTTCAGTTCCTGAAAGCTATTTTTCCAACTAGACACAGGAAAAGTGCTGAACTCCTCTGGCTCTGGGCAGAACAAGAGAATTATAGACAATGTGTCTTATGGGCACTTCACCCCTTTATTCACCTCGGCAAGGGAGTGGCTTATGTTACGTCTCAATGTCCCTTCTGAGCCCATTTTTCACATTCATGCAATCCCTGTAACGTCTCCAGGGATACCAGTCACTATCATGTAAGTTCATCAGACTTGATTTCTTGTGGTTGCCACTCTGCCACACTTCCACAGGTGTGTTAGAAATAAATGACCTTGTTCCTTTCCCATTTCCTACCAACCTGTCATGGTTTGATGCTGTCCCAATGCCAGGCATCACCAGAGTCACTTGGTCACCCTTGCCTGCTACAGCTGGGCAGTGGAGAGGGGAAAAAATTAACAAAGGGTTCATGAGTGAGATACAGACGGGAGAAAATGGTTCAAGGGCAAAACAGACTCAACTTAAAGTTGCAAAGTGAATTTATTACTAACAAAATCAGGGGAGGATGATGAGAAATAAAATAAGCCCTTAAAACACCTTTTTGCTCAGCCTCTCCCTCCTTTTCACTGACAGCACAGGGAGACAGGGCAGGGGGGTTTTGGTCAGTTCATCACTGAGATTTTCTTCCACTGCTCTGGGAGAGGAGTCCTTCCCCTGTGAGGCCATGGGGTCCCTCCTACGGGAGAAGTTCTCTGTGAACTTCTCCAGTGTGCCTCCAAGTCTCATGAGCAGCAGACCTGCCAAAACTATTGCAATGTGAGTCCCTCCCATGGGCAGACAGTCCTCCAAAAACTACTGCAGTGTGAGTCACTCTTCCAGGGGGTGCAGTCCTCCAAGGACAGGCTACTTCAGCCTGGAAGCAGGGCCCCCTCTCTCCACTGGGTCTCCCACAGGATCACAGCCTCCTCCAGGCATTCACCTGCTCCAGCATGGGCACCTCCCCCATGGGCTGCGGGTGGATCTCTGCATCCCCCATGGATCCCCATGGGCTGTGGGTGGATTTCTGCATCCCTGTGGATCCTCAGGGACTGCAGGGCCACAGCTGCTTCATCATGGTCTCACCACAGCCTGCAGAAGAATCTCTGCTCTGGCACCTGGAGCACCTCCTCCCCCTCCTTTTCCACTGACCATGGTGTCTCCATGTTGTTTCCCTCACATGTTCTTAACTCCTCCTCTTCTCTGACTAGAAGCAGAACTGCGTGATTTTGTTTTGATTTTCATCTTAAATATATCATCACAGAGGTGTTAGGACCCACTTTCACTGGCCCAGCCTTGGCCAGCAGCACATCCATTTTCAGAGCCAGCAGGGATTGGCTCTGCTGGACATGGTGGAAGCTTCCAGCAGCTTCTCACAGGGGCCATTTTTGTGGCCCCCTCTGTTACCAAAAACCAGGCTGTGCAAAACCAATACACAACCCTATTTAATTCATCATCATAAACACTTGCCTGGCAAACAGTGCCACAAAATTCCATTGGCTGCCCATGTTCAGGTTCTCTTTTCTGCTTTGTGTTGTTCAAGAGCACAGAAGGGGCACAGAATGGTGAGCCCGTGTCCCTGGATGTGGGAGCTTTGCTGGGCCATGAATACCTCCAGACTCCCAGAGTTCACAGAAGAGTGAATGGGGTTGCTTGATCTCTCTCAGTTACTCATTCCAGCAGATTAAGACTGATTATTCCCTGTTCTGGCTGGTAGAAGAACTTTCCTGTTCTTCCAAGCATGGTTCTTTATAACAAGCTAAGCAAGATTTTGAAGAAAGAGGGCAGCCAGGGCACTTCTAGTCCAGGGACCTGCTGGAGTCAGTTCACTACTAGTGAGCAGTTGGTGTCATTCCCTCTGATGAAGGCTTCTGAAATCCTACTTTGGGCTTGCTGCTTGGCCTTTCCGTAGGATGAAACTCAGCAAGATGTTTAAGCTAAATCAGGTGAGTAACCATGTGTGTGTTTGCTGGCTGGGATGAATGATGAAGGCACGTGCTGAAACACTTTTCTGAATCACAGCTACAGCCACATTTTGAGACCCCTTTAAAATTCACCTCTGGCTATGTTCCATTGCATGGCTGATACAAAGTGGTCTGGTTTTCAATACTTTGTGTTAAAAGTGGTCCTTCTGTACTGCCAGTAGGAAAGTAAGACACAATACACACTCATCTCTATTTTGTAAAAAGTTATTTTGTATCCCCAAATGTGCAAATGCCAGCACACCTCGTTGGCATCAAGAACCAGTTAACATAACTGATGAGTGAAAGGAAATCAAAATACAATCAGATCTAACAGACTTAGAGTCAGGAATGGAAATTACACAGTTGCACATTCTTCTGTAAGATGACTTGGTTTGTTCTATTTCTATTGTAATCAAAAGTGAATTAAAATCTTGAAAGGTTCTATCTCTCCCAGATAACTGAAAAAAGCTAATTAAAAACAAAAGTCACAGATGTAATCATTGCTTAATGTTGTAAGCATAACATGACCTAATGCTATTATGAGTTCTGAACAAATTTCAATTAGGACTCCAGCTGGTAAACAGATAAATGTGATAATGACATTTTAATATTATTTGATAATTTGTTAGTAAATGCAATTTTTATTTCAACCATTTTTAGGTATATAAAATGGATTTAGATTTAGATATGTTTTTCAGCACAATTAGAGGAAAAAAAAACATTTCAATGAGTAGCATTAGAGAGGAACCTCCTCAGAGATGAGTTCATTTTTTATTAGTTAACCAATTTTTTTTTTTTTTTTTATACAATCATCATCACTTTGTAGCTTGCTAGTGATTTACACCATTACCAGATCAGAAGAATAATAAAAACACATATTTTGTACTCTGCATTGGGAGGAATCACTTCTAGGTTACATTGGCTTTTTGTTGCTTTGCTATTTCTTGTCTTATTGAGCTTGAGGGAATGTGGAAAGTCATGGCTGTGATGTGGAGTCAGTGATATTTCAGAACATGTGGAAAAACTGAGGTGCAAAACCATAAACTCTTTACAGCAGGGTAGGCTTTGATGTAGTTCTGAGAAGACGACAACCATGAGTCTGACTGGATCCCTGTGAATACCCAAGGTTGGCTTTGGAGAGCCAGGACCCATTCCTTACTCTGCCAGACTCCCAGTGAAAGGTGAATAAAATACTCAATTTACTATGTCTCTGTTTCCCTAAATAAAAAAGTACCTGGATAATGAACTTAAAGTGACTCCCCTAGAAACCAGGAGTATGCAAGGAAACCACAGTCAATCTGCTGCTCTTTTTTTTGAGAGGCAAAGGTGAAAAGCCAGGGCTCTGGAAGGATGGTCTCTCCTGCCCAAATTGGCATTCCATGTCTCCACTGAAAACAGTGCTCAAGATCAGCATTTGATTTCAAGACAGGTGTGGAGTAGCTGCCTGGTAGAGTGGTGACAGCTTATCAGCTAATCAGCACACAATTCCCCTCTCTCCTGATTCAGAACAGGGATAAAATAAATTCCATCACTGCAGGAGCATAGTGGCCTGAGAGCATTGAGGGAGGAAATCCAATCCAAAATTTAGACAGTGAAGGAAGGTCCAATGCAAGGCTCTCCCTGCTGTGCTTTTAACCAGTCTTTACCTTGTCCTCACAGGACCACCCCTGATGTGGGAGCCTCAGCATCCACTGCCTGGTCTCTGTGCTGAGGGGACCCACCTGCCATTTAGATGACAATGATGCACATCATGTGGACACCTATATTTCATTTGCCTTCATTTGCATGCAGAAGCCTTCCTGAATTCAGAGTTATTTGATGGCAGAGACAACAGAAGCTGTCACTACTCTGAAATAAAATCTTTGCTATCCTTCCGTGACATGACTTTTTTCCCCTTCCTCCTTCAGTTTATCCATTTTAAATATTTATTTTATACCCTGTAATGTTACTTTTACTCTTGAAAGAGCAAGGGTTAAGCTCTCTTGTTTTTAAACAAGAGGAAACACTGAAATAAATCATTTTTCTCAGCAGCAATAACAATAACACACACCAAAAAGAGAACAAAATCCAGTATGAAAACATACTTTTCTTAGTTAAAAGTGCAATCATTCTTGGGGCTGAAAGCTCTCCTGACTAGCTGTTGTGTCTTCTCCATTATTTACTCATACCACAGTACCAACTGGAGGTTTTGAAATAAAATACAAGATTGCATGTACTAAGCCCTGTAAGATGCAGCAGGAGCTCTCAGTCTACATAAGCAACAGATCATGCTGGGAAGTGGAATGTCACAGAGTCCATGCAAGAGACAAAAGTGTAGAGAAACAAAGTGACTCGGTCACACAGGAGGTGGCAGATGCAGTTTGTGCTGAGGTGAGGACTGAAACGATGCTCTTGGAGCATTTGTACAGCTGTGAGTTCATACTTCCTGATGGGAATTTATGTGAACCTCCCAAGACCTGTGTTATCACTCTGATCCCTGAGTGACTATTAGGGGGATTAGTGAGATGCTGTTTTCTAACTTGGCATTTCTAAAATGTAAGTGCTTACCTTTGAGGCAGTTACGTGGAATTCAACTCTGTTTATGGAGAGCCAGTCAATACTATCCATAATACCTGGGGCATGATTCATCTGACCTAAATGTGAGTGTCTGCTTTAGAATGAACTGACTGATGCCTTACAGCTGTATTGACCAGATCTCCAGCGAGTGTAACAGGAATGCAGCCAACAGAGACAACCTAATTTAAAGAGATGAATAACACCCCATTTCAGTCTGTGCACAGTGATGCCTCTGCAAAAGCTCTCCTGTCTTGACAAATGCTGGTGTGTTGCTGAAGTTGGCACCCATGGTGCTGAGATCCTAAGCAGATGCAGGGATCTGAATAGACTATAATAAAATTAGTTAATGGGAGACACATTTTGCCAGAGCTAACACAAAATTGGCAAAACAATCCTTAGACTGCTGCAATCTGCATCACAGAAGCCTTTTTCTGTGTAGTGTAGGTGGATTTTTTCATTGTCTGCATCCGGAAATGGGCTTGGCTGTCTTAGAGCATGCCCTAGCAAAGTGGGCTGTCCAGACATCAGAAGAAATTCAAGAGTTCTTGAGGGTGAATGATAAGTGTAAGATATTCATCATTTTGACCATCTGACCTGTCTGTGCCAAAGCTGCACAGCTTCAGGTAGAATAAGGTCCATCTCTGCTGAGTGATGATGTGGCTGCAGTGTTTTGAAAGCTTGGAGGAAATCTTACAACAAGCCATGATATTGCCCTCAGCTGCATAATATCCCCTCAGATAAAGAGACACAGCTCAGTGGCCTCAGCCATGGGAATGGGATCTGGTCTTTGACACTGTCCAGAGCAAGGACAGGCCACGTCACTCATGAAGGTCTCACAGAGCGAGGTGGCTCCAGCATGGCTGTCTCAGCAGTAATTTCAGTAGGGTCCTGCAGAGGTTTCCTTCTTCACCTCTGAGTTTACTTCTTTTAGTACTTATCCTCACCTTACTTCTCTTCTGCAGCCTGCTGAGGTTCATTCATATGAAGTGTATCAGACATTCCTGGTGGCAGGTCATTTCTTAAACCCTCTTTTCCACTTTGCTCTCCAAGAATTCACTGATTGCTATCCAGATCAGATATTGCATATCAGATAAAACATAACCAGCAATTCCTTTCTTCAGGAACTCTCACTTTATCTAACCCCTACTGCTTTGTTTATGATCAGCATCCCAACTTATTTCCTGTCTGCCATTTATCCTATTCTCATTCCCTCCTTCATGCTCCTTCTCCACTCAGAGGACGTATGTTTTACTGAAATGTAGGCCTATTTTTGTTCTAATTTATCAAAACCCATTGTTTTCAACCCTGGACATGCTAAATGCAGTATTTAAAGTCAAACTTGGATGATGCCAGACCCTTCCTAATCCCTTCCTTCAGCTCCTTTCGCACTGCACTAACTGTAGTGACCTCTTCCAAACCAGCACTCCACCCTCAGCTCTTTTTGACACTATCAGCGATATCTTCCATGACACAATTCTCTCATAACTTTTTCCCCATCTGTAACTCTTTCTTCTTCATATTTCTCTTTTGTTCTCTGAAGTGGTAATTCTGTTCTAGAAATGAAATATTTGTGGCTCTTCTCCTGCCCTATTCAGTTACCATAAAGGTACAGCAACAAATCTATTTTAGTAGAGTGGAATATACAGAATATCTGTAAGAATATAGAGTATATTATTGTATATAATATATAACTCAGCTGCAGCAGCTGTACTTGACCTCAGAAACATTGCTGTGCCTTGAATATTCTGGAATTTGTATTTTATTTTATGTGCTTCTTCAAACATTTTTGTGCCTCATAAGCCCTCTGAGTACCTGTGTAACTACTCAATGATCGCAAATCAAAAGAGGAAAACTCAGCACAGCTCCTTTATTCATTGAAGCCATCCTACTACAGATTTGCTTCCTTAGTTCAATATTTATTATAGGGGTTTTGCCTATCTTCTGGTTTCTGCAAATTCTGATTAACTGGACCTCCTTTAAACACTGTTTTATTGGCAGGGTATTCAGACAGCCCTGAAAGCACCATATTAATTGATATTGTTGAAAATCTGGCTTTTTAGTGGTCAGCAACCCTTCCTCCAATTCATCCTTCCAATCTCTCAACAAGGGCATTTTTATGCTCCGGCAAATGGAATAGATTTTTTAGTATTTCTATAGTTAAATTTCTCTGACATCAACAGATTCTCACATCAAATGGGAATGTATGCAATTATTACCATCCTTCCTTTATCAAGGAGGAAAGAAAGGGCAACATTCCCAGAGCACTGAGCATGCCCCTCAGGTTAGTCTCCCCAGGCTCTCTGTATAGACACAAGCTACTCTAAAGGGCAACATTAGAAAAGCCTGCTGAGATGAGCCTACTAAGATGAGTCAGATAATTCAGCTGGCTAAATTAGACTCTTCAAATGAGTCAGTGGTAGCACTCCTAATGGCTTCAGAGGATGTATATTCCAGCAATTAGACACAATGTGTAACTGGAGCTCTATATAATTAGCTATACAAATTGCAGCAATATACAATAGGTTGCTATGTCTTAAATAAGCAATGAATAAGTACAGTGTGACTGGAGCTCAAGGTTATTCTTGTCTTCAATTACCTCCTACAAGAAGCCTGCAGAGCTTTGATTTCCAAAGAGAGATGAAGTTTGTCTTTGTTAAGCCTATTATAACCAGATGACAATTCTTTAGGCCTGGCTTAGTATTCAACTTAGGAACTTCTTTTCTGTCTGCCTTACATATTCCTTGGTTATTGAATCTCATTTTGTGCAGTGACATTTCTGTTTTCCTCCCTACACCTCATTTCTATTCTTCTCTAAAATCTTACAAAGCTATGATTGACAGGGAACTCCAGAGGCCAAAGCAGGGTGGCATCAGTGTTGGATCAGGTCCCTTGAGGCCTTTGTGCTGCCTTGCTTTGAATATCTCCAAGGGTGGAGGCTGCACAGCCTCTCTGAGTCTCTGATGTAATGTTTGTCCACTCTCACTGTGAAGAACTTTTCCCTAATAGCTAATTGGTATTTCTAGTTTCCATTTGCTGTATCCTGTGTCTGCCAGCCCTTAATCTGGATTCATCTCTTTTTAAAATTCTCTTTGGTAGTTGAAAATACTAACATTATTCCCCTTAGCCTTCTTTTTTGGCAGTTAAACAAGCTTGGCTTCTGAAGCCTCATCTTGTCCATCATATGCTTTGGTCCCTAACCATCCAAGTGAAGAGTTTGCTTTAGCTCATTGATGATTTTGCTATCCTGTGAAGCTCAAACTGAACTCAGTAGTCTGGATGTGTTCTCTTCACAAGTGAAAAGCAGAGGGGGAAATCCACTTGCTCAGATGCTCAACTGTGTTTTTGCCAATGCAGCCATTTGTGCAGTTGACATTTCTCATTATAAAACTGGTTGGCAAAACTCATGTTCAACTACTTGTCCCTCAGCATCCCAGGTCTGTTCTGCAAGGATGATTCCTAGTCAACCACTCCTCAGCCTGAGCTGTTGTCTTTAATTATTCCAACCCACATGCAGATCTTTGTTTCCAGGAACAAATTCTAAACCTTGATCTTCACAGGTTCTAAGACTACATGTCAGATCCATCACTAATGGCTGTTGGCAGAGTTTTGCTAAAGCAAATGGAACAAATAACATTTATACAGCAAAAGATCTTGGTCTTGTTTTCTTTTTAATCCTGATATTTTTTCTCTGAATATCCTCCTTAATGGTATAAACATCCAATCTTCATTTCTATTCTTACTGTGCTTTTAGCTTCAATATCAACTTGTGTTAATGATTTAATTTTGACTGCTTTTTAATCTGAGATGCTTGATTCAGCTTGCTTCTTTCTTTAACAGGATCTTTATTTCACACTGCATGTTGTAAATAGGCTGATAAATGTGTTAATTGAAATGACTGTCAGATATACTGAAAATGAATCCTTGCAGGAGTCCAACCCAGAGAGTGTATTCATAGCTAATTCTAAAGCATAGATCTGTACAAGTTAGACTGCTTTTTGCACCATAAAGAAAGAGCAATGAATAATTTGCTGTGAAGCACAAAGACACACGTGCGTAGGGATGCACACACCAGTGCACACACTCAAGGAAATGGTTTAGGTGGATTCATTATAATGGTGGGCAGCGTGGGCAGTTTTATCAGTCAGCTGAGCTCTAATCAATCTGTCTAATGCCTTTCACAATATCATTTCATTAGTGGCCCAAAATAATCATTCGCTCATCTGCTCTTCAGCTGCTGAGTTTGATTTGTGTTCTTTTATTGTGGGAACTAATGTGTATCCCACAAGAGCATTTCCTATTTATTGCTTATGTGCTAAGAATATGTATTGTCTTTATTTTATAGACATTAGAGGGTGAAATCCAGTGGGGGATTTCTACAGAGTATGGTATGTAAAACAGTTAAGTTCTTGTAAAGTTGAAATGGCTTGAATATTCACTGAGTTATCAACCATCCTCTCCACATGAACCAGGTTAATTAACATCCTGCAGAAGCCCTTAGGCATTTTTATTGCAATTCTTCAGGCTGTATTCCACCTTTATTTAGACCTCAGTTTTCAATGAGCTTAAAGGTAATTTGAATGAAGAAGTGGATAGTGCAAAATTCTGCCTTCCACTTTCAACAGTCTGTGTCCATCTAGAGAGACTGGGAGCAGAGGTGTAAAATCAGAGGAGTGAACGTTCCCTCTGATACAGAGGACAGCATAAAAAGAGCAGAATCTTGGAAAAAACAGTGTCCAGTAAGGAACAATGAAATCCTTGGGCCAGTGTGACCAATATTCCTGTTTCCATATTCCTGTTCCTATCCTTAATCAACTGCCTTTTTCTTCCCCCTAATACTCCTTAATGTCATTATAGAATCTTATACACCTTGGTAATGATGTTTACATCCCCCTATTTACATGCTGCATTTATTCACATCCAGTATTTATTTGTTTTCATGTTAATAGCTGTCATTATTCAAACAACACATTTCAGCTGCCTTGCTGAGACACCAGCATACCTCCATAAGGGACGTGGGTGTTTTGCATGCCAGACTGACTGAAGCTTTCTTTAACCTCTGTTCAGGATCCTCCACAGGCTGGCTCACTGTGTCTCAGATCAGAAAAGCTGTCTGAGGAGCTTATCTTAGGTTCTTTGTGGCTGAGTGGAACTAAATTACCTTTCTCCATTCCTTCTCCAGGTCAAAAACTGGGCCACAAAACCCATGTTGTCTGAGGGAACATGGCTGACCCAGAAGGAAGAGGAAGAAGGATCTGCAGCTGAATTTTGTCTCTTCTGGCTAGAACTCTTGTGAGAAAGAAGCAAGTGTGGGACAAAAACTTTCATCTGCCTGAGAGAGGTACTGCAGTTCTTATTCTCTAGGGATTTTTTCCACCAGTGAGATCTAGAATTTTCATGGGACTATACTCTGCTGAAGATGGGCCACTGTGCAAAAACCCAAATGTATGATATCTGAATTCAGAAGGATCCTGATTCTTTATCCTATTTAATGGGGCTGTGGCCGAACAGTACTGGATTCTTTTATCTATTTCCAGTGCCTGTGGCAGTATGTCATGTAATGACCTTTCTGGGTGAAAAATACATGCTGTTTCTGAAACAGGCACTTCTGCTGATTGCAAGGTGGTCCCTCATCATCTAAAACAAAGTACTCTCACCACTGCTGAATTATCACAGAGTGGTTTCATCACTCCCAAAAGACACAAGAACATCATTTACACCATCTTTGGTGGAAAAATGCCTAGGATTTGTGTTTCCACCTTGTCAGTCAGTTATGCGACCCCAGGCTCCACTGCAGGAGTGCATTCCTCCTGCTCTCAGCTCTACTTAATGCAGTTTGAGTTCTCCTAGTAGATTGGTCTGAGAGGCTTTCGGTGTCCCTCTGTCCACCTCTGGATTGCACCTGAGCACCTTAGCTCTGCACAATGAAATAGGAACACAGCTTAGCTACTGACAAGGGCAGGTGGCTGTCCCAATGCTCAGCCTTAACATGGGTATCACCCTGTGTCTTAGGTATTTTTATTCCTTGGTAATTTTTACTGTCTGGCAGACTTAGTAGGAATGGTGACACTCTCTCCAGTATTTTTTTCTCCTCTAGTAAGTTAGGTTCCCTCAGTAATGTTAGGAGTCCTCTGCCTATCCCAGTTTGAATTCAATATTCCTGAATGTGGTTACACACTGCATCCCACATAAATTTCAGCAGAGCTGTATATTAATACTTCAGTATCTTTCCTGACATAACCAGTCATCTACTACCATCTCTCCTGTCACTTAAATGTCAGAAAAAATACGTGTTTGCATGATCAGGTCACCCAAGTCTTTTTAGGTTTTACAATGACATGGCAGCCAGCAGATCATAAAGGGTTTTACTAACCTTGGCAATGCTGAACGTAACTTGAGTTGTCTGACATATTGCTCACAAAACAACTTAAAACTGAATTTCAGACTTTTCCTATTTAGGGCACCTAATTTTTCTTCTCTCAGACATTTTCTATGAATTGTGAGGGAATTCCCTCATTTCTACCTCTTTCCAGCTTCTCTGCAGTGGTGACACAAGTAATTTTATTTGTGCCTACAGAGATTTCTTGTTTGATAAGGGCATTGAGGTTGTCTTCTACCCAACTTCAAGGTCATCTGATGATTTTAAGATGTCCAGTTGTGAAACAATGGTACAGCAGGACTAGGAAAATGATCACCACCCTGTACTCAGCACTGGGGAGGATGAACCTTGAATATGTGTCCAATTTTGGGCCATTACTGCAAGAAAGACACTGAGGGGCTGGAGGGAGTCCAGAGAAGCACTGAGAAGGGCTCTGGAGCACAGGTCTGACGAGGAGCAGCTGAGGGAGATGGGGGTTATTAGCCTGGGGAAGAGGAGGCTCAGAGGAGACTTTATTGCTCTCTACAACTCCCTAAGAAGAGCTTGTGGAAAATGGGGCTCAGCCTCTTCTGCCAGGTAACGAGGGACAGGACAAGAGGAAGTGGTTGTATGTTGCACCAGGGAAGATTTAGTTTGGATATTTGGAAAAAAATCTCCTCACAGAAAATGTTATCAAGCTCTGAAACAGACTGCCCAGGGAAGTATTGGGATCACCATCCCTGAAGGTGTTTAAAAGACATGTAGATGTGGCACTTAGGGACATGGTTAAGTGGTAGAGTTGGCACTGCTGGGTCAACAGTTGAACTTGATCTTAGACATCTTTTCCAACCTAAATTATTCTGTGATTCTATGATATAAGAGAAATTATTAAAATTCTGTACCAAATGAAGTTATATTACCCTAAGAATAATCTAAGGATCTTAAATTCACACTCATAATTGCTGTATTCTGCTCTGGGGCTCCCAGCAGAGGAAGAACTTTGACCTGTTGGAGTAAGTCAAGAGGAGGCCACCAAAATGGTTAGAGGGATGGAGCACCTCTTCTATGAGGAAAGGCTGAGACAATTGGCATTGCTTAGCCTGGAGAAGAGAAGGCTTTGGGTTGATCTAATCGCAGCCTTTCAGTACCTGAAGGGAACTTACAGAAAAGATGGAGAGAAACTTTTTACAAGGACATGTAGAGACAGAACAAGGAGAAATGGCTTCAAAGTGAAAGAGAATAAATTTAGATTAGATATTAGAAAAACATTTTTTGCTGTGAGGGTGGTGAGACACTGGAACATGTTTCTCAGAGAAGCTGTGGATGCCCCATCCCTGTTAGTGTTCAAGGCCAGGATGGTTGGAGTTCTGAACAATCTGATCTACTGGAAGGTGTCCCTGCCTGTGGCAGAGAGGGTGGGAATGAGATGATCTTTAAGGTCCCTTTCAACCCATACCATTCTATGATTTTATGTTAAATGTTGCAGACTTGGGGCATAGCATCCTGAGCTAAGAGAAGTAGCAATAACCTGGTTATTGAACTGATACTATGTGAAGATTTGGTTATCACACTGATACCAGATGGTTATTGGTTCTTTGTTCTTTGGTCTGAGCCCCTCTCATCTTTTGCTCCGTCTGTTGTTCATTGAAACATTGAAACACAATAAGACATTAAACATTGAAACACACAATAAGAAACACCTGAGCATTTGTCAACTTATTTAGAACAACCTACAGATAAACCAGGTGATATCATATAATTTCATCTCATGAAGTAAAGCAAGTTTTATACAAACCCTGCAAGGTAACCCCAGTTGCAAAAAGCAATGAGGACCTTTAATATTCCTGCTTCAAACACATTTTTGAGTTTTACCTAAGATGGACTTTTGAAGTCCATGCAACTACATTCACATCAAACTGGAAATTATCAAGTTATACTTTCACTTATTCAAATGTTGATATAAAGTTTCCACTTAATGTTTTTCCTTTAGTAGAACCATATTTGTGCAGCTCCCACAAAAGAAACCAAAAAGATAACAAGGGAAGTTACCACATTATGTCTTTTTCTTTCATCCTTTTTTAAATTTCAGACTATAATATTTATTCTTTAGTAATATTTATTTAGGCTTTGTTGGTAAAAGGAAGCTGAATTTTTCAAAGCTCAATTCTCACTACTGAGTTAAGAAGATCCAAATATAAATACAGGGTTTTAAATTTTATCTAAAAGGGTTATAGTGGGAGCTATTAAAGCATTAGGCATTTTTGAACATGTGACCTCTACACAGGGTATTAAAAACAATTGTTCCTTTCTGAAAACTTTGTTCATACCTGCATGTATGAGGAGGTCTGGCTTCTCCACTCTTCAGTGTTTCTTGTTCTTTATCCAAACATGGGATCCTGTTACTGAGGCTGAGACCTGCAAATTCCTGAGAATCGATCTGAGAGTCTAAAACATATTAAATGATTGCCTGCCAGAAGGCTAACTGCACGAATGACTTTCAGATAGAATTCTTGTACAAAATCTATGATGCTTCTGAAATCCTTTCTTGGAGGAATAGCCAGGGTTGTGCAGTACAGATTGGAATCTGGCAGGAAAAGAAGGGATTATGGCGTACAGTGAACAACAGCAGGGAGACAGCCATGTCAAAAGTTCATATGCAGTATGTGATACCAGTAGTTTAGAAGGCACTTCCATTCCTTTTCTCTATCAACAAAGCCTTTTGGAAGGTTTGCCTAGTTCACTGGTTCTGCTACACCACAACTCGATGAAATATTCTAACATATAAAATGATGTTATGTCATGTATGTGTATCTTTACTGTGTCTCCAGTGCTATGCAGCAGGATGCATTGGCTGTATTCACCAGTGCCAGGTAGCATCCCTTGACATCATCATATCCATGGCTCTGTTATTGCCACTGAGATCTCTGAACATTTTGCCTTTTTTTATCAGCCCATCCTTATG
>JANPWX010000019.1:6696595-6716019 GCA_024734555.1 Trochalopteron elliotii
GAAGTGATTTAGCCTGGCACTGCTCTGCTTGCTGCCATGGAGTGCTGTAGCTGAGACCACATGGGGCCTGGCCTTTTGCTCCCAGCATCTGCTGGTGTGACACAGACTGACAGCGAGGACAAAAAGAGCATTCAGGCAAACGTTCAACACCTTGCTCTGTTCTCACTGGCACAGAAGTCCTGCTAAATTCATGAGGAGTTTTAGGGAAGTCACTAGGAGGAGTGTCACAGGTGTTCATAGAACTCTTTAAGATACTGAGCTTTGATTGCTAGTTGATTTAATAGTAAGTCCAGTGTAACTGGGTGCAATTGAGACCTGTTCTTCTGGATCTCTGTCTCTGAAACCAATCAGCACCATTTTTAGCAGTTTGTTATTTGTCAGGAGTCACAGGAATATAAGGAACAGAGTGTGCCAGCCCTGGGTGCTCACAGTCCATGCATCTGTCTCCAGCAGTGACCCAGGGCAGATGCACAGGGAGGAGAAATGTAACACCAAGCAAATAATGGGGTTTTTCTTCACCAGGACTCTCAGAGCTTCCATGTGATTTAAAGTATAAATACAGATTTGGTTTTCATTATTCCAGTTGCATACCTCCACAGGAAATTTCCACCTAAAGAGCATCTTTTTTGTCAGTCAAGAGGTTAGGCTTACAAATGAGGCAATTCTGGCAGGCCTGTCCTCCCTGCTTACTGACCTAAAACTCCCTGTGGCATTTGCCATTTTGCCATCAGTGCTCTTTCAGTTTGTTTATTTTTTCCTTGTTATGCATTAATTACTGTTTCACCAAACTAAAATGAGTCTCAGAGACCTCGATCTGGGTGGCTGCATTTCACATTGAGAGAACTGAACTCACATGGTGCCAGAGTAAAGATGAATTCTTTTTCTAGTGACTAATTATACTTCCTAGTGTATATTACAAGCCAGCCTCTTAGACTAAGCCTTGAACTGTTCCTAGTGTTGCCCAACAAGGGGATCCCCAGCTCTTGCAGGCCTCCTGACCTAAGAGGTCATTAAATAATGTCTGCATTTCTGCATGTGTATAAATATGTCTAAAATCTAGCCATTCTGTACCATAAATGCAGTGATTTTCACCACCATATATTTGCACTTTGTGTTAAATGGAAAGATATACAGTACAGAGACATTCTAAACATACTGTATTGTTAGATTTAATAATTAAGTTTAATCCTTTACAGTCTTTCCAGGATGGGATTTTTTCTCCCACGTACTTATTTGTTAATAGTTTTGCTACATAATATTGTAGGCATTGCTGATGTGAGTGTTTTGAGTACAGGAAGTTCATGTTGTTTTATGAAAACTAGTTTTCTGGAAACAATAGATACTATTCTTCAGCTTGGACTATCACCAGTAATTATCTCCTGGCTACTATGCAAATATCTCATGTCCTAATTTCCACACTTGTTCATTTAACACATAAGCTCATTACAGCTGAGGTGTTTTTTTAAAGGCGCTGCAAATATCTCAAAGCAAGTTGCTCAAAAGCTTTATAAATGAGAAGTTTTCTTCACTGACAAATTCCACCTTCTCTTGCAGACATGGTCTGCAATCCACAGCTATTTTTTCTGTAGTCTGTTCAGAATGGACTCCACAGCCAGGCACAAGGCCAAATTCTGATCCATCTCTTTATTGGTTTCGACTGAATAACTTCAGATTTCAACTGGTTCCCTGGCAAACTGAGCCTGTCCTTTCACTCAAGTATCTGCCCAGTGCTCAGCTGCTAAGGGGAAAAGCAAGAGAAAATAATAATCCTTGTTTGCATGTGACATCTGACTTTACCTCTCTTTGCTAAGAAAACTGAAAATCTGCAAGAATGGCACATGTCCCCTCCCTCTCTCCAGATCCAGCGGAGCACAAAGGGTGCTCAAACTTCATCACACGATGTCTGTGTTCCCAGAGGTTTCTGAGAAGGGCTTCTGAAGTGTGCCCTTGACAAATTGCTTGCAGGTACAGAGCACACACACACGGAGTTGTGTGGGGATTGCAGTGTCTTGGTACAATATCCACGGGCTGACCCCAGTCAGTCCCATAAAGTTGGCAGTGGTCTGTTTGGTGGACCACCTTTCTATCCCAGCCCTGCTCCCTTTTACAGCCGTACAGCTCTAATGAGGCTTCACACCAATGACCAAAGCCAAAACTTGGGCTTCAGCATGCTGCCTGCAATGCAGCTTTGAGCAAAGCATGATCAGTTTTTGAGGAAAGCTGATCATAATGCTCCTGTTGGATCTTTTCAGTGTTTGGACCTTGCTGTCCACACAAAGAGATTAGTAGAGTTGTTTGGCATAACACAATGCACAGTTGACAGCTTTTCTAACAAAGACTCAGTGAGCAAAAAGAGAAAGAAAAAGTAGTTCACATATTCTTATCTCATTCTTTTCTCCTTCCCAACCCCTCCTTCTGCTTAAAATACCTAAACACAAGAGTCATGATGAGGGCAGCATCCCCATTGCACTGCAAGGCTGTGCACTCAAGTGTATCCAACCATTTGTCTGAGCTGCTGAAGCCATAACAAGGGACAGGAATGTGGGGGGAGGAAACTAGCCCAAAGGCTCCTCCAAAAACCCTCCTCCAGTCACTGACAGGCAAACCTGCCTTTTTGCTTATCCTGCACTCCCTCTCTGGGTCAAAGAGTGAAGAAATATCAGCCACAGACCCCAGAAAAAGCTCAGTTGCTGCCTCCTTCCCAGTTCTTCTCTTTCAGGATTGGCAAAGGTCTTGCACAGAGACTTCTCCGTAGCAATGTACATCCCAGAGCCTGAGTTAGGTCAAGGTGGCAGATAAATGGGAAGTAACTTGTGCTTTCAGGGGTTTGTTAGAGTCATGTAATATAAAAATCCTGATATTCTTGATTGTCTCTGCTTCCCTGAGCAGCTTGGAGAATCCAGCCATGACTGATGTTTCTTGTCCCACTGCAGACTGGCTGGAGCATCAGGCAGTGGGTGCCAAGGACAATGTCCCTCCTGGACACCTCCACCTTTCAGAGATGTCAGGTTGAGATATGTTTCTCTTTATGCAGCTCCATGCAGGCTCAGAGGGAACTGAGAGGTGCTTTCATTCAGCGCTGGGAGTTGTTTCGGGATACACCCTTTTGTGAGCTGGGCTGTACCACAGCTGCCTCAAGCTTATTCAGCACTCATAGGTTCTAAATCTAAATTCAGAGGTTGTTCCCGTTCAGTTTCCACTGCTCCATGAAGCAGAACCACCCTTCTATGCCTTTGTCAACTCTAGGTCTTGGACCCTGCCCCAAAGATAATCTGGCTAAATGATAAAAGTGGCAGCCAGGGGAAGGTGAAAGCCTATTATCAGCAATGCCAGAAGATGCTGAAGGGCACACACAGTGCAGCTCATTTGGTTTACAACAACCCTTCTGGAAGCACAATGATCTATTGAAGAGTGACTATCTCTGCTCTTGAGTGGATCAGCACAAAGAAAGGTTAAGGCAGCACCGTTTGGTAATTGGTTTGTGTCATATAAATTGAAGCCTAGAAAGCTGGGAAGAACAAAACAAAATCAACGAGAACACACAGCAATTAAATTCCTTTAAAGAGTGCATGGAATAAATACTTACCCTTCTTGCAACCCTAATAAACCTAATCAGAATTAATTTCTATGTCTGACTTGAAACTTTTTCCCTGCCAAATGTCCATTTTTTTTCCTGACAGATTCCCTCCTGATATACCTATATAGCTGAGGCAGGCAGGTTTCAAAGCCAAAAGACTTTTCCTAGCACAAAAATCCCCAACACAGCCAAACAACAACAACAACAACAACAAAAGATTTTGTCTTTTAGCTCCAAATATCTCTTTCCTGATCGATTTTGAGCCCCACTAAACACATTCATGTGAAGGAAAACAAATTCCAGTCTCTGCTTGTTTAATCTGTGGCAGTGAACCAGCTGAACTGGTTCTCACTGTAATCTCAGGACACCAAACTGGGCCTTTCTGGGAGGACCTCCCAGCACTTCAGAGATGTCAACACTAGTCAGTTTGCACTAAACTCACAGATCAAAAATATAACAGGGTTTTGATTTCTCTCCTGACAGACAGACTTCTTACATTGGTAAATCCAGCTGGTAAATGGACCTCAGAGGAGAAAACTGCATCCACCAGGGCCCAGTGGTCCTGTCCTTGCTCAGGGCTGACACAGAAATACATGCACATGCATGTAAAATTTGTACAGATTGAGCAAAACAGAGAGGCAAATGGATGCTTAATGAAGAGTCTTTTCTGGGCAATTCATATTGGAGAAGCTTTAAGGAGCTCATAAATTCCTTAATTCCAGTCCTATGATTAGCCCACTCCTCTGTGCATGCAGCAGCCTTCTCCAACGTGCAGAGTTCAACTAACATTAAAAGAAAGCGTTGTGGGCAGCAAAGCCCTTTAATTAATTTAACAAATATATTCAGGAAAAAATGATGCAGGGAGATTTTTTCCTCAGACAATGCACAATTTGCCTGAGGAATTCATTACCATAAGAGATAAACTTTAAAGAGTGTCATGAAATTCAGAAACAGATTGTTTGTACAGAAGAGAGTAATATCCAGTATTAATGCGAAACAGCTACTTTTGAAGGGCTTCAACCTAATCTTCATGCAAGCTGTACACTGTCTCCCCAAACACTGACAGGTAGGAACCTTCCTTCGGGCAAATGTCTTGCTCCTTCCTTCTGAAATCAGTGATGCTGGCCACAGCCTTTGCTGGGATATTTGGTAAAGGGAATCACACAGAGAGGGTTCATCTCATCTGATTCCATCCCTGTAGTAACTGGTATCCAGGTTAAACTGGCATTCTGGGTGTCCTCCTCTCCAATGAGTGCACAGACACAGGTACCTGCAGGCAGTGTCTCACTCTGCTTCTCCTAGATAACAGGTTGGGATGGACCATCCCTTGGTGTTCCTGTAACTTCCCTGACAAGAGGACGAAATTGGAGGTGAGGGGCAACTCCAGATTACCACATCTACAGGTGAGTGTCTCCACATACATTAGACATTGGAGCTCCACGGCAGGTGAAGATCTGGTCACTGATCTGCATCCCCAAGCAGAGAGGACCATGCAGGCAGTGGCAAGACTGTCTTCCCTTTGTCTTGAGCCACCCCATTCCTGGCAGAACTGAGAGGACATTTCTAGCAAAATGACTTCTTCACTAAGACTTGCCTCTTTCGCTGAGGTTGCTGATCACTTTTCAGATGTTAGGTGAAAAGTAACTCAGCAGCTATCAAGGCTGAGTTGATAAGGCTGAGTAGAAACAGCTGCTTCAGAACATCTGCTTTAGAACATCTGCAGCCTCCCTTTGCTCGGTACCAGTTTCATCCCTGGTACAGCACCAATGAGCAGAGCAGTCTAACAACCAGCCGTGAGAGTTAATCTGCATCAAAGGGCTTGCTCTCAGCTTTGGTTCTGATAAACATTTTCCTCCTAACCCAGCCACAAAGTCAAGCTAGCAACAACTTGAAAGGATAACATCTATCAGAACTAATAAGCACTAATCTTGCGTGGAAGAGATAGCAACCAATTGAGTCGACAGCCAGAGAGAGGAACAAAGTCTGGCTACAGCACACTGAGAATCTCTACAGTTATAAATCATAAATTATAAAAAAGCTCACTGTGGAATAAAGGTACATTCACAGTAACAATTCTAATAAATATTTGAAACAGTGCTTTGATTTGGTTAGTGTTATAAAATTTGACTACAAATCAACTCCTTATACCTGAAAAAAAAAAAGAAGGAAAACCCTTACCTGAGTCTTTTATTACTAATCAGAAAAGCTTCCTTCTAGACAATCAGTTTATTTAAGGAATTGGCAGACAGTTGACTGCATGTATGTGTCACAATTTTGAAGCTGTCAGAGCTGCACTTATTCTTATTCGCTAATCATACTAGTGTACCTACAAGCTACATTTTTAAATGGTACGGATGAATAATCTCTTTGTAGAGAGTTTTTTATGGCTCTTCTAAGCTATGCATCTATTTTCACTTGACTTTAAAGCAATCAATATGCTGGCACAAAGGCTTTGGGATAATTCATAGCAACAATCTGTAGCAACTTACAGACTGATTTGGTTCTTTTAGATTGTTCTGATGAAAAAAATATTAGAAGATTCCAAATGCATAGTTAAAAAAAAAAAAAAGGAAAGAAGAAAGAAGATGAGGAAAGAAAATTAAAGGGAAAAAATAATTCTGTGTTAAAATAGACTCAGGAGATGAATTCTCTTCTCCTTGATAAGAATCTAAGTGTGACCTTTTAGTTTACATGGAGACCTTCCAAATTTGTTCCAGGGTGGCAAGACAAGTATTTAGCCCCAGAAATAACCCCTGCTCAATGACACAGATTTCAAAGGCACAGGGTAATGAGTACCAGTTCTTAGGTCAGTTGCTCTGCTCAAAAAGAAAGACAAAGAGGGGCACAAATTCCTACATTTTGCTTTTATTGGTGCTCCTTTGTACTGAACCTTTCAGGAGCTGCCTTGGCAAAGCCAAGCAGCTCCTTTTGGTGATGACTGAACATGGAGGCTCTGCAGAAACTCTGGAAATGGAGTCACAACAGATCTCTCCTGCTGCCAGTGGGTCATCTGGCACCCAACAATTTTATATAGAGGACATTATTGCACTAAACCTATTGACATTTGCCACATAGATGGGGATTAAACAAGACACATTTCTTTTCCTGTTACTTCACCCATTGCTAGGCATAAATTAGTTGGTTGATAGATTTAATTGGTCAATGTGATCTGTAAAGAAGCAACACATTGCACTGGTATTGGCTGGGTAATAATGGGTCTTTGTAGAGCCTCTGTTCTTGTCAAGACCCCCAGCAGCCATGGCACAATCATTTTGCAGTGTGCATCAGGACATGGAGGTAGGGCTGCTTCCTGAGGTTTTATCAGGGTGAGCAATCACTGGCCAGCACAGTGCTATCCCCAACACCAAGTGCAGTGAGGAACTAATATCAGTCCTGCTACAGGCATAGACAACTGGTGTGAGAAAAAGGCTCTCTTACATCTCTAGTACATCAGACAGACCTTTTTTAACTGAGCTCTCAGGGCATGGCCAAATGTTCCAGCTGTGAGGAGCTGATTTTCTTTCTTCTGTATATGCACGGAAACGTTCTCTCTGCTTGTTCTGGAGAAGATGTGGAGCTGAGAAAGAAGAATGTGGGTCAGAGATTTGGTATTTACACATCCTTCACCCTGTGCTCCACTGTTGTGTAGCAAAAGTAGTTCTGGTCCTCTGGAGGTATATGCTAAACACTTTCCCTACAAAGGTAAAAGCAAGGCTGTTTTTTGTAAAGACTGAAGAAGCTCAGGATTTTAGTGCTAATGGTCTTGGATTTCAACAAATCCTTTATTGAATTATATGTTCAAAAGCACCGGCTGTCCTGTGATCTCAAGAGAAAATTAGTGCTGCCAATGGTGCACACAACTTATCAGACACCACAACAGTTGATAGCAGGTGATACGGCTTTGCTTTTGCTTACTGTTATTTTTATCATTTATTTCTGATATTGGCACATCTGAGATAAAGGCCAGCTTGGCTGTTCTCTTAAGGAAGAATCCTGGCATTTGCTACAGGAATGGTAGCCAGGAGAAATAATGAGCAAAACAGAGGTGGATTGTGCCTTCTGCAGCAAATGAGCTGAGTGAAGGCAAGTTAGTTATTCACTGCATTGAGTAGGAGCACCTTGGGACTCAGATAAGATGCTGGAAGATCCCAGAGTGATTTATAAAAAATAAGGGGTATTGTAGTGGTTGATAGAACAAGGAGTAATAGGTATGTTAGAAACTACTCCCGCTTTTAAATTCCAAAGGTTTATTAAACCTTAACAAAATACAACAAAAGACTGAATAAGGAGAAAGAGCAGCACTGGGAGCATGAAACTAAACCGCCATGTGCTCACCCACAAAATGACTGCTCTGCCTTTTATACCCCTGGTGTTGCATGACGTAACCCTGGCCCCTCCCAGAATATTCACTGTCCTTTGGTGGAGACTGCTTTCTTGTGACTTGATTGGAGGTCAGATGTTGCCAGGCTGCTCCTCCTAGTAACAAGCCTCCCCTCCTCCCAAATGCCCCACACAAAGGGCACAAGTACAGCCCTTCCTCCACGTGTCCTGACTACCAAGGCCATCACTTGGCAACCATACAGGGGGAAAGGGGACTATGGAGAGAACAGAGGATGTCCAAACAACAAATCACAATAACACAACTCTACATCAATAAAACTTGTCTAATCATACACATAATATTCATCCCTTAATTGTGAGAGCCAACCATAGCATTACTCATCTATAACAGGTACAAATTGAAAGAGGGGAAATTTAGGTTAGATATTAGGAATAAATTCTTTACTTTATGGGTGAGGAGACACTGGAATAGGTTGCCCAGGGAGGCTGTGAATGTCCAAACCCTGGCAGTGTTCAAGGCCAGGTTGGATAAGGCATTGAGCAACCTGGTTTAGTGGGAAATGTCCATGACCATGGCAGTAGGCTTGAGACTAGATGATCCCTTCTAACCCCGTAACATTCTATGATTCTATGAATCTTAAGAAACAATGATATATAAATTGGAAGACAAAGTTTTGGAAGGGTGAGCCAGTAAACATTTACTGACAGTGAGGTGGACTTGTGCAGAGCATCCCCCTTGCAACTTCTGCAGATGCTGAGCTATGGGGCTGAATGAGAGCTTAGCAAGAGACCAAGCCACTTTCCTCCTCACAGGGAGCAAGCATGCAAGGACAGATAAAGATGCTGATGAAACCACAACAGTCCTAGGGAGCAGGAATAAAGAGTGCAAAAAGGTGGTGTCCCAGCTATCTGGGAAGCAGAGGAGTTGGTACACAGAAAAAAAGCTTTCCTGGGCACAGGGGTTACATCAACCTTCGTTGACTGATTTTTTTTAAAATATAATTTTGGGCAGTGAGAACAAAGAGAGAATTCCTGTAGGATACTTCACATCCATGCTGCTGATGTCTTGGTCCCTAAATCTCTGAAACTGCATGGCTCCAGATACAAAACCTGCCAGGAATGATCCCTGACTGCTGCTAGTTGCAGAGCTGCAACTGGGAATTGTTTGGGAAGATGTTATATTAGTGACCCCAGATCTGAATCAGGCTGTGACCTACTGTAAACTACATTTATCAGTGCAGACAACTCCATACCAGGATGGGAATATTTTCCATGTTTAGTTTTTAAAAAAAGTAATGATTCCTGAGGTTATCCTTAATTTGATATAACCAACCTCAATGCAGACCCTTACTCCTTCCTGTACATTCTCACTCTTTCTGTATGCTGTTGCTACTGCTCTCATGAAAAAGCACTCAGACTCAACAACTAAAATGGGCACAGAAGCAAAACACTTCCCTGGTTGATCATGTGTAGCTAATATAGCTGTGAAAGCAATTTATTCTAAGAACACTACACATTAGAAATACTGTTACTTTTTGGATTAGTCTGCTGTCCACTAACTGGTCATGATTACTAGAAAAATCCATCTGTTAGTCTCAAGCACCTGACAAATAGTTTGCATACAATAAAGTACAATAAAGCTTAGCATGGGGGATTTGTCAGCTGGTTTGCACGCACAGTTCATTATTCATTGCATCGTGTGACTAGCCACTTCTAACATGTGACACAGTTCCTCCTCTTTATTTACAGAGAGAAAATGTAAATAGAAGAAAACCAAATGGATACATATGAATATATATACACATATGTCAGTAAAAATGCTAAATAGCTAAACTCTTATTCTACAACCATTCATTTTTGTGCATCCCCAGGTATCTTTGAAAATACATCTGAATAATTAACAGTGATGACTCACAGCACATGGTCATGAGCGTGGCATTCTATTTATAACAATATTTCTATATTCATTTTCTTCTTAATATGAGCAGTAGCAGCTGAAAATAAATCACTGCATTAAGTACCCCCTTTGGATAAACTCACACATGTAAAAACACTTTTCTTCATTGTTGCTGCTTTCAGTCTATGAGAAACTCATGGGAAGAAATATGTCATACCAAGACATACACTTTTTCACAGTCAACAAAGGTAGTTAGCTACAAACATGCTCATTGAAAATAATGACTTGTGTGGCTAAATTCCCTGATAAGCCTGGAGACTAATCAAACAAGGTGGTTTTAATCCGTACACAACTGAATGACTAGTTCTGACAGATGAACCAAGATTCTCAACATTTTTGTTGAACATTCTCTTGTCTTTCTTCTACTTTTGTAATCCTTCCACGCTTTGCCTCAGCATTCAGCTTGTGAGCTAAGTAATGTGTTTTCTCACATCAGGCACTGTGGTCTGGTATCACTTTATCTCAATTTTAGGGGCAATCAGCTGAAGTTATATAGAGATATAAGGCCTCTGCATCACTCTGCTATCAGATCCACTTTGCTGTTTATCAATTAAAGGTCAAACACAGGTTAGTGAGGAAAAACTCTCTGAAATGCTGGTCTGATATTATTATTACAACTTGTGCTTTGGCATGGGGTTAGGAGTATGTCAGCTGTGCCGCACAGTATATAGAAATGGAAGAGAAATTGTAGGGCTTGATGCTGAGAAGTAAAATGGAGCTAAAATAGGTGTGCACAAATAAATGTGCATTTCCAATGTTTGGGAGACAAATATTTTGTTTAAAAAGGGTGTTTTGATACTACTGCTTTCACTGATTTTGCTAAAAGAGGAAGACAAAGATTTGTGTGGGAATGAAGAGGTTTTTGGCTTTGTTTCTCTTGTCAGAGCTCTGCTAGATGAAAGCAGCTGGGACAGCCCCTATTGTTGAAAAACTTGCCATGGGGCTAATTTGCAAATCTCACGGTCTACAGGATGGCCAGAGCCATCTGTATGAGGCACAGATGCTTCTGCTGCAGTATCAGCAGCTCCAGTCTCATCCTTGGCAGGAATGTAGCCATCATGTTATACTGGCCAAAATTTCCCCAGAAGAGGGAACCCAACCCGTGAACATAACATGAGAGATTGTCACATTTTCCTCTTAATCTCTGTTACACTGGTGAAATCTGGTTGTTGGTGAAATCTGGACTCAAGCCCTCACCATTGCCCTAAGCCTTGAGCCCTGACGTTTGTCCTTCACTGTGGAGCTGCAACTGCCAACAGGGCCCAGGACCAGCTTCAAAACAGCCTTTG
This sequence comes from Trochalopteron elliotii, assembly GCA_024734555.1. NCBI lineage: Eukaryota > Metazoa > Chordata > Aves > Passeriformes > Leiothrichidae > Trochalopteron > Trochalopteron elliotii. Next base: position 6,707,760 of record JANPWX010000019.1, read on the forward strand.
AAAAATCAGTGACTGATGAACTCCCATCCCCCTTCTTCACACATTTCCTTCTCAGCCTTCTCAAAACACCCCAAGAAATGAGGGAGGTGAGATTTACCCTTAAGAGTGCTCTGTTAGTGTGTCCCTGTCATAGTAAAGGCATCTCAGTGCTTTACAGCTCTGCCTTCAGAGATGTTAAAAGCTATTTCTCCTGGTCCTGTCACTGCTGTAACATCGAGCCTGGCACGGGGTTGGATATTGCCTTTCCAAGGTGTACTAGCTGCTGTTAATGATTCACTGCATGTTGGAGTGTCACAGCTTGGGTACTCCAGGCTTTCATTCATTCCTTATCCTCAGAGAAATAAGTCATCCTGTTACCAATCAGATGCAGGGAAACTCTGCCCCATGATTCACTTTCTGTTAACTGTGCAATGGGCACAAGCAGAATATGAATGTATTTCTTTGGCAGAGGGCTCAAGCTGAAGAAATAAAGACCTTAGGAACAACAGAAGGATCTTAGATCATGGGTCATGTTGGGGAATGCCAGCATCAGAAAGTGCTGTCCCTGTCCCTCCCTTGTGCCTGCCTGGGGGGCTGTGCCATAACTGGATGTTGTGGTTTGACACTGGCCAAATGGCAGGCACCCACAAAAGCTGCTCACTCACTCACTCTCCCCTGGCCAGAGGGGAGAAAAATTTAACAAAGGGTTCATGAGTTGAGATAAGGACCAAGAGAGAGAAAACACTCCAGGGGCAAAACAGATTCAACCTATAGATAGAAAGTGAGTTTATTACTAACAAAATCAGAGGAGGATAATGAGAAGTAAAATAAGCCTTTAAAACACGTTTTCCCCCCCAGCCCTTCCCTCCTTCCCACTGACAGCACAGGGAGACAGGGCAGGGGGGTTTGGTCAGCTCACCACTGAAATTTTCTTCCCCTTCTCTGGGAGAGGAGTCTTTCCTCTGTGAGGCTGTGGGGTCCCTCCCATGGGAGAAGCTCTCCATGAACTTCTCCAGTGTGCCTCCAAGTCTCATGAGCAGCAGACCTGCCAAAACTATTGCAATGTGAGTCCCTCCCATGGGCAGACAGTCCTCCAAAAACTTCTGCAGTGTGAGTCACTCTTCCAGGGGGTGCAGTCCTCCAAGGACAGGCTACTCCAGCCTGGAAGCAGGGCCCCCTCTCTCCACTGGGTCTCCCACAGGATCACAGCCTCCTCCAGGCATTCACCTGCTCCAGCATGGGCACCTCCCCCATGGGCTGTGGGTGGATCTCTGCATCCCCCATGGATCCCCATGGGCTGTGGGTGGATTTCTGCATCCCTGTGGATCCTCAGGGGCTGCAGGGCCACAGCTGCTTCATCATGGTCTCACCACAGCCTGCAGAGGAATCTCCAGTGCCTGGAGCAGCCCCTCCCCTCCTCCACTGACCTTGGTGTCTCCATGTTTTTTCCTTCATGTATTATTACCACCACCACCACCACCACCACCACCCAGCAGGGATTGGCTCTGCTGGACATGGTGGAAACTTCCAGCTGCTTCTCACAGAAGCCACCTGTGTGGATCCCCCAGCTACCAAAAACCAGGCCATGCGAAACCAGCACACTGGCTTATTGAAATCTCTGGTGGAAGAAAAAGCATTTTTCTCAAAGTTGTCCTGGCAACTCATTAAACCACCATAGCCACTGAGTCCTCCTCCTTGTCATGGAACTGCTATCTCAGGCCACACAGTCTTTTTGTCAGCCTAGTTAATTTGTGGACCAAGCAACACAACATATAGGTATTTCCAGCAGGGATAATAGCCATGGCATTCCCAGCCCTCCACTGGTCTGCTGTGGAAGCTGGAAGAAATATTTGCTGATGATACCTGTCTGGTTATGTGCACATAGTCACTAAGCCTATGCAAGACTATGCATGATGTCTGTACAGGTGGCCCTTACCTGGCCAGTGTGTTTCTATGTAGTCATCGTGCTTAGCTTTTTGGAAAAGAGGATCTGGTATCCTCAATGGATCTGGAAAAAACCTTTCCTTTTCTGCAGAGCTAGGGTTGTGGCAGGCTGTAGGAGAGTTTCAAAGCCAGTAAGAAAACTTGTGAGGACCAAATTCTGGCAAATTATTGGCAGACAATAAAGTGGCTCTAAAGAAATTCCTCTTCCCATGGGGTAGTTAGGGAGGAACACTTGGATTTGTGGCACTTAGTATTAGATAAATTCTTACAAAGTGGAGGAAAGAGAAAAACAAGGATGCTTAGGAAAGAAGCATCTGACAAGCAGGATGGGGAGTGCTAGTGTGGGTAATTTGCTGTGTAGAAGGATGCCAGCTGTGTAAATCAAGATTTAGCTCTGCCAATCCAGGCAAAGATGATGTCTCACTGTTAGCTTGTTTTACATTTTTTATAGAAGCAAATCAGTAAACACAGCTGTACGCATGGGGAAATCTTGTACCCCAGATGAAAAAGTCACAGTGTACTCAGCTGAATCTCAGCCCTGCCTGGTTCTTGATGCCTTTTATGTTAAAGACTGCTATCACTTTGAAAATAATCACTTAGATTCCTAGATTTCACTTTGGAAATAACAGAACAATATAATGGACATTTATCAAAATTACTCAAAAAAAAAAAAAAAAAGCACTAAATGGAAACCGTTATCCTTTCTTCAGGAATTTTGAACTACCCCTACAGTTCTGAAGCAGGGAGAAAATTTTCTCTTAGATATTAGAGATGAAACTGTTAAGTCTCATCGATGCCTTAAGTTTTAGCTTTCATATTTTCCAGATTCTGCACTGCATTATTATATAACTCTGAATTTCATATAAAGTGTTAGCAAGTTCTCTTCGCAGTTTATTTAGACAAAACAATCCTTTTCCAGCCCAAGAACCAAGGACACTGTTGCAGCTTCAGGTCCCAAAATGTATAATAACAGTGAATTGAGGAGAGCAAACTGGGAGGATGACACTTCATAACTTGAGGCTGTAATTGGACAATTAACCACAATATGTAAATGGACCAAACTTATAAAAGCGTGGAAACTTGTGATCTGTTTTGGGGTTAGCCTCAGCCAGGCTCTTGTACTGCCCAAGGTGTGTCCTTTGAAAGCCTTTTTAATAAATACCTACTTTATTCCTTTAACACTGTCTAGCCTCTATTCTAGGTAGCCTCATCAAGTTACTCTAAAGGCACCTGAGAGTAAATTATTCCAAACCATTCTCAGAATTATACTTAAGGTGAAGTTTCATGGCAAGAGAGGGACCTAGCATTTTATTCTTCTGAAACAATTTTTCTGCTTACTGCCTTTAGTAGTTAATGACCTAAACGCCTTTGCTAGAAACTAGTCTTACCCTGTGTCAGGTCTACTCAGAGCACTTGGGAGTTTTCAGAGATGGCTGATGACTACCTGGCAAGGTTTTGCTTTGCCTTTCATGGCAAATCCCAATGAGGATTAAATCTGTTGCACTGATTGTCTTTGTACAGAAGTTCAATACCAGGAACTGACTAGAATGCCATGAAGTTATCTCTACACTGATTCCCTACCAGATATTATCATTGATGGGTGTCTTTGTCCGTTGTACTGATAATGATAGATGAGCAGTACTGTATAAAACTAAATCTTGTCATTTGTCAGGAAAGCTGTTGGTCTTCTGCTGAGGGGCTAACTGAACATGTTGGAATTTTGAAGATGAGTTCAATTATTTACAACAGGGAATATTAAGGGATACTGAAAAAAAAAATCTACTCTAAAGGGGATCAGATATAAAAGCATCACTTTAGAATTGTCCAGAATAAAATTCTACCTATTCTACCTCCCAACCAGCCATATTTGGCAGATCTACTTGTGGAAAGAAAAAAGCCCTTACATGCTTTTAATAGAACAAAAGATCAGAGGCAGAAAAGATTTATCAGGTCATCCAGCCTGTCTTCCTGATAATAGAACACTGTTTTCTGAAAGTGCATTTTTTTCATAGTGCTTTGACTAGTTTTAGAAGACCTAAATGATGGATGGTGTTTTTATCATTAACCTTGGGAAACAGTTCTGGAAACTAACAAATCTTAGTGTCAGACTTCTCCACATTAATGCCTCTGCTTTGTCAGTAATTTCATAGGTTTATACTTGTTGCTTTTTCTCCAAAGTGTAGGCTCCTACTGAGTTTAAGAACAGGATTAGATATTGCAGATAAATCTTGACTATCCATCCTCATGCGGGTGGGCTGCTTCTCTGCAAAGCAGTCTCTTGGAAATCTAAGAATATTTCTTCACTGAATGAGCAAAGGGGAACCCCAGTCTGGCCCTGAACTGAAAATCGTTGCCATGCAAGTTGAAGAGAGCAAAGTTCCAGACAACAACCTTGTCCATGAACCCAGTGAATTATAATGTGAAATAAACTTGGGATAAAGCTTAGTTTCTGCAGCTGCAGTGGTTAACCAGCTTGGCGTTGGAAGGGACAAGGAACACACACGCAGCCAGAGATCAGCTCTTTGCTGCCAAGGTGGTAACACTTTACAGCATGGCAAACATCATGTCTGGTTGTCCTTTGCCTGTTTTTCCATGGATTTAAGCATTTGCTTATCTTTTAAGAGCACTGCATTCCAAGGGATTTGGACACTGTGACAGTAAAGCCAGTCACTCTCAGTCAGACAAGAAGAACACAGCCTGGAAAGGGACAGAAAACGACTGTGGAGACAGAGAATTCTGAGTGCTCTGCAGGCACCAGGAAGGCTGACAGGATCTGTTTCTGTCTGCACAAACAACATGAAGGCAAGCACCAGGAAGAAGATGGGAGCTGCTTGACCTTCAGGACAACACTGTCCTGAAAACAATGGGCAAAGGCTGGTTGTGAATAAGTAATGTGGAATATAGAAGTGTTCTCTTCATATGGGAAGAGGACAGAAAAACAGTTCTAAAAAGTAGTTCTGCTACTTTTTGAAAAGAATTGTGTGATCTGTGTGAATCATAGAATCATTAGGATTGTAAAAGACCTCTAAGATCATAGAGTCCAAACATTAACCTAACACTGTCAGATCCACTGCTAAACCATATCCCTAAGCACAACACCTCTATGGTTTTTGAGTACTTCCAGGGATGGTGACTCCACCACTCCCCTGGGCAGCAAGTTCCAATGCTTGACAACCTTTTCAGTGAAGAAATTTTTCCTAAGATCTAATCTAAATCTCTCCTGGCAGAATTTGAGTACATTTTCTCTCATTCTATCACTTGTTACTTGGGAGAAGAGACCAACCCTCACCCCACTACAACCTCCTTTCAGATAGTGGCAGAGAGAAAAGGGAAGGAATACCCTGTTCAGCTAGTTAAGTTAGTTAAAGGACTGAAATTTGTAGGTTAGTTTCTGTTAACATTGCCCTAATGGAACAAAACAGAGATTCACCCTCTCTTTCACCATTTCACAGATCAACTCACATTGGTAAAAGCAAACTTCCATGTAATTAAATCCATTTGATGCAAAGTTGTTTCCCTGTTGCTCAGGGGCCAATACAACCCTTTTCACAGTAGTCGGGGTTCATTTAACATATCATTTGAAGCAGGATTTGGTTTTTGTAAAGTAAAACAGAGTTTCAAAGAGATTGTCACAAGTGAAGTAAAAGGCAGCACTTGCTGTGTTTACAGCAAGGGCAGAAGATGTCAATGATTTTTTTTTTTTTACTGAAGAATATGAAAAGAAGTGCTTTGGATCCACCAGTTCATTTTATATTAACAGTTTGCTTTGTGGTCCATGAGTTTCCCATTTGTCACTTGTGGGTAAGGTAACCCATATACAAGGGGAGGAGCTCCCCATAGTTTTTCTTATTATAACATTATTCGTATCTAAGACTTGGACTTGAGATGCATGTTGAGGATGCTTCTGTACAGGGAAAGGACAAGCAGGATCTCAGCTTTTCCTCAGCCAGCCCCACTGCCCTAGGAGCTATGCTTTGCTTACTCCCCACACTTGAAGCATTGTTTTATGATGCAAAAGAGAGTGGCATGCACAGGTACAGTGCAGTGGAAAAGCTGTGTTTTTCCACCACAGGAGGAGGAAAACATTTAACTTTGGCCTGCATCTATTGACAGTAGTGATGCTATTAGGGGAGAGCTGTGATTGAACATTCTTCCCTTCAGATGAGGAGCCAAACCTAAATGGATTTTGCCAAGACTGAATTTTTGTGCTAAGATGACTTAGTTGACTAAGCATAAATATTTGTGCTATTTGATGGGGCCTTTGTGTCTAAGACACAACTGGGGGTTGACCAATACAATACAGGAGAAAGCAGACACCTGTGTTTTTCAGCAGCCTGGGTTAGAAACTGAAAGAAATACACTGGGGCATCTCAGATTGCACATAACTATATTTAGGTAACCAAATCCCTCCAACATTGTCCTAATATGCATCATACAAAGCACCAGTAGAACAGTAAAGATGAGCTGGGAGAAATACATCACCACCAAAAGCCAAAGGTGGGTGACATAAATATAACTGTCTTATGTTAGAGAAACCCCAAATATGTATACTGCAGTTAATTGTATGCCAGTTCTCTCCTCATGTGTAATGTGGTTCAATATATGTGGTCTCTGCATTCTTAGAGATATGGAAAACTGGGGCAGACAAGGCCCTGATAATCTGATCAAACATCAAAGATAGCCTGTTTTGAGTAGGGTGTATGGCCCCCTGAGGTCCCTCCCAGCCTAAGTTACTCCATGATACTGTGATTTTTCCAAAGATGGGAAGGAGATGGATGTGAACTCGATATTTTCTGAGCTTGAGAAAATCTAGCTCTTCTCAAGAGAAACTTTTCAACAGATTTCTTTTTCCCAAAACAACCTTGTGTAAACAATATTCCTTTCCCATAACCACAGGTGTTGTTTCTGTTACTTAGCCAATGGGAGAGGTGTCAGTCCTAATAACCAATAATGTGTCTTAGCACTGTTATAAAAGGGCTGAATGAATTGTAAATAAAACCTTCTGATTTCTAGTGCCTTCTAACTGGAGTCAAGCATCTTTATTTTATGTCCCATTGTGACAGATAGAGAGGAGGATGATATTGATAAGGGGAAAATCTTTATCTTGGGGTTGTGTTCACATGCTATCTGCCAGACTGTCACCCTCAGATTGTAACCTCAGAGAGCTAATGCTGGGATCTGTCTTCACTTAAAATTAGTATCAGGTAGAAACCAGTGATGAAAATTAACTCTTCTGACATAATCTCTAAAATGGTCATATAGGCATGTGGATTTCAGCATGAGCTCTCTGACAAAGAATTGGATAAAAGATAATAAATAGAAGACATATGATAAATGATCAGTTATCACCATGGAGTGGAGTTCTACAAGGAGATTGCTATGGCTCATTCTGCCCCACATATTTATCAATGATTTAGGAAAGAAGGACAAAGTTAAGATAATAGGTAAAATCCAGCTCTGAAGAACAGCAAAAGGTATTGCCCTGGCAATAATATGGCAGATAAATTCAGTGGGAATAAATTATACAAATGCATAAAAAATGGTCCAAAGTTTTCTGAATGAATGATGAGCTCATATGACTTTGCTACTCAGTGAAACAATCTCTGGATTACTTGTTTACAAAGATCTCATCTTCATAAACATTTTGTCAGTGTTCACACACTTGGAAAAACAAATCTAATCTAGGAGCTTTTAGTAAAGGGCTAGTGAACAGAATAGATGAATATGTGTCATGGTTTAAGCCCAGCCAGAAGCTCAGTCCCCTGCAGCTGCTCTCTCACTCCTACCTGGTGGGATGGGGAAGAGAATCAAAAGAGCAAAAGTGAGAAAAATCATGGGTTGAAATAAAGACAATTTAACATTCAAAGCAAAGGCCACATGTGCCAGCAAAGCTAAACAAGGAATTCATTTACAATCTCCCATGGGCAGTCAGGTGTTCAGCCACCCCCAGGAAAGCAGGGCTTTATCACATGCAGCAGTGATGTGGCAACACATGCTATCACCCTGAATTTCCTCCCCCTTCTTCTTTCCCCAGCTTTATATGCTGAGCATGATGCCATGTGGTGTGGGATGTCCCTTGGGTCAGTTGGGGTCAGCTGTCCTGGCTGTGTCCCCTCCTTGTGCACCCTCAGCCTCCTTGGTGATGGGGTGAGGAGCAGAAAAGGCCTCGACTCTGTGTCAGCCCTGCTCAGCAATGGCAAAAACATCCCTGTATTACCACACTGTTTCCAGGACAAATCCAAAACACAGCCCTATGTAGCGACACGAGTTTCAGGTTTTTGAAATTGTACTGTATTTATTATTTGTCTGTATTTGGTATGTTCCTTCCACCCCCCCC
>JANPWX010000019.1:6716411-6763791 GCA_024734555.1 Trochalopteron elliotii
CATTCCTACCCCTGTGGGTCCTCCTGATGTGACCCCTCCCCCTTCCATTCCCCATTGGGTCGGTGTTTCCCCGCCCAGGGCTGCCCTGGTGAAAAGGGGCACACCATGACCACCCTCTCTCTCGCTCCTCACCCTCACCATGCTACCACCAAGGTGAGAAGGGGTCTAGAAAGGTGCCTTCCACATGGCTGCACTGAATAAACATCCTTATTAACCCAAGAGAGCACGATTCCTTCTTCCAAGCCTGACCCACGCAGCAGCTGCTGAGCTGACGGACCCACATGAGAGGTTTCTGTGGTCTGGAGGGATTCACTGCTAGCCGGTAGCAGCCCCCACCACGAAAGAAACTTCAACAGCCCTATGCCATGTACTATAGAGAAAATTAACTCTACCCCAACCAAAACTAGCACAGTGTGTTTCTACATAAATACCACATCTTAATATATGTTCCTGTTCCCCTGTCTCAGGGGAGTTATAATAAAACTGCAAAAGGTACAGGAAGAGGCAACAAGGATAATAAAGGTGTGGAACAACTTCTCTGCAAGGAATAATTAAGCTGATTAGGAGACCTCAGGGACTATTAAGGGGATGTATGATAGAGGTCTATAAAACCATGAGTGGCTAGAAGTGGGTACATAGGTAATTATCATTCCCTATCTCTTCCAAGAATACGATTAGTGGGCACAGTGTGGAGCTAGAAAATGACAAGTTCAAAGTGCAGAGAAAGAGAGGGCTCTTCAGGTGTTGTGTGGCTGAGCTGTGGAGCACCACACCACAGGCTGTTGTGGGTTCAAGAGCTGACTACCAGATCATGTGAAATCACAGAGGACCAGAATGACTTTATGGAAGAAAAATCCATTAAGGTCTACTGAACACAGAGATGGGACTATTCTTTCATGACTTTGTCCTGCTAACTGTTGGCAGGTACTTAAATGTTTGGGGAGGTAGCATGTTTGCCCTCATGATGAAAATGTTTCCCTAAGAACCGTCTTGACCACTTACCCAGGCTGGAAACTGCTGGAAAGTGGTGGTTTGACTCAGTACAGTGACTCCTATTTTCTCTTGTTTTGGTATTCCTGGACTCCTGTAATCAAAATGCTTATGATTTAGGAAAAATGTCTTTTTGCAAAAATGTCCACAGTAAAGGTGTCCATAGCAAAGATAGTAAAGCTTATGTCTTCTCACCCCTCAAGTTTTCTTAAAGAGAAAAACATGCATATTTTCAGAAATCTCTAGCAGATTGTCATCTATAAACTCATCTATATTCAGCTACTAAGCAGGCTGGAGTAAAACTTGCAATCCAGCCCAGCACAGGAGAGAGCTCAGCTGCACTGCCCTGGGGGCAGGGCAAGAAGCAGCCAGTCAATTAAACCTGACAGTCAGAACAGAGCACAGCACGTTTACTAGATAGAGTCGTTATCCCTTATTACTTAAATAAAACAGGAGGGCACTTTGTATAATAAAGGAGAAGTTAATTGTAGTGCAGCTCTGTTTTCTGGTGTAATATAATCATTACTTATCTGTCAAATTAGAAAACACAAATTATCCTATGCAAGTTTTCTTAAGATCAGACCTTTTTATACTTGCAAGCCTTTTTTTGGTGGGTTTTTTTTGTTTGTTTGTTTTGTTTTGTTTTTTGTTTTGTTTTGTTTTGTTTTGTTTCTTAAGATAGGTTATGATACACTGAGCTTTTTTCCAGCAAAAACCTCTCTCTGGTTGTGGGAGTGCATGTGCTCCCCTGTGACTTACATAATATGTCCCGCCCCTCTCCAGGGTACCCCGCAGGCTTCCCCCAGGGATTAAAACTGGCTTTGAATGTTACTGCACCTTTCAAGCTTTACAGACAAGACACATTTCTCTCTAGCTAAAAGCACCTTTTCTTGTTTTGGTTTCCTCAACCAGAATCACCTGCAAGCCTTGTGGCCAAGTGTGTCAACAAACAGCAAACAAAGATAAATCATCAGATGATGAATACTCAGTAAGGCTGCTCTGAACCCAGTCATTACCCAGCAAAAGCCAGGCATGGGGATGGAAGACATTTGGGGAAGGCACTTCACATATTTAATTTTCCTTTTGGTATACTGTAAATTGATCTTGAGATTTTGAGATTCTCCATGGATGAACTGCTTTTTTTTCTGCCTGAGAAGACCCCAGGTTATTCTCATTGGAGGATTTAAACAATGGTAAAGACTTTTTTTGAGCTTCTTCAGTTGTGCTCTGGGATATGAGGACTAGGCTAGATGAGCCTTTGAGGTCTCTTCCAGGCCAATTTTGTGCAGTTCAAGGATTTTGGAGATCAACCCATTCAGTGTATATTTCTAAATGGAATTCGACACAAATCTGCTTCTATGTCTCTTCAACACTGAATATACACTCATGGATTCTTTCTTTTAAATAATTTTAGTTCATGTGCTTTCAATTAAAATGTTATAAAACATTTATTGCTTCTTGCTGAAAAGCACTGAGGACGTTTATATTTTAAAAGACACTCTCCATACTGAATTTGTGGTGCTTACTGCAGTACTGCTTGCAGTCTTGCCTCCAGTTCTGTATATTTGCCAGCTGTTTCTAACACAGTCCTTGGATTTCACTGAATGTTCCCATATGGATGCTTTCTGGAGCTGAACCCACTGAGTTTGAGCTGTTTGTTATTGTGGCAATATAGAGACTAGAGATGATCTGTATTCCTAAATACAATGAACTGATGAAGAGTTCAGTGACAAAGGAATCCCAACAAAGGCACGGAGCACAGTCCAATGCTTGCTTTGCCACAGGATTTCCATATGGCCATATGAACTCATATCTTGGATCCCAATGGGGTAGTTCATGATCTTCTGCCTCAGAGTTTCATGAGGATGGGCATGTCCTGACCAGAGTGGGACAGGGGTCAGGTGACGTGGGTGGCTGTGCCAGCTGGTCAGTGCAGGAGTAAAGAGTAATGCACAAAACGTGGACCCCATGATATATGTTGTATTCCAGTCTCCCTATACTGCTAGCCTTTGTCCTTTTTAAAATTAATTAGGGCCAGGTCCTCAGAAATATTTAGTCAAAGAATTGGTGGGAACTTCGACGAGCTAGATTTTACATCCCAGGTTTGAAACCTTGACACTTAAACACCTTTGAGTCTGACCTTTCACTGGAGATAAATAACAACAAAGAGATCTTTTCCCATAGAAAACCAATCCTTTGACCATTCTGGGATCCCGCTCAACTCTTTTCTGACAGACACTCACCATGAGCTTCAGCCACAAGTCCTCTATGGAGCTCCATTTGAACACAGGATTCTGTGAAACTGCAGTTACAAGCATCAGTTGTCTTGAAAGTGCTTTTCTTACTTCTAGCTGTCATTTTCTTGCCAAACCCACACCCTGAACTATCCCATCTAATTATACTCACTGGCCATCTTTCCCCTTTTTATTGGCAATATTTTTCTTGTTAATTGTGCATGCTTGGTTTTAAAGAATGGTGCCTGCCTTTCCTTATGTGACTCTGCAAGGAATATTTCTGCATCCTGGGTAGTTTCTCTGACATGTTTATGCCTTTCTTGTTACTGTAAAAAATGCAAGACATATTATGTACTGCAGAAAACCAGGCTGGCACTTTGCAGTTTTAACATTGTGCCTTATTGTATAGTTAAAATAAATATACCTGCTATCAGCTTTATTACTTCTATTAGTCGGTCTAACGTCTGGATTTGCAGGAGTTCTTCCAGCAGGATGTTAAAGGGAAATCACCACCTGCTCAGTACAGTCCCATACTCAATAGCACCCAGGGAGCAATCAGTGACTCTGCAAGAAACATAAGGTGCTCCTCTGGGGCTGTGTTAGGGCTCTGAAGTCAATCTCTTCCCTCCAGGTACTACAGTTAACATGTGGTAGACTGTCAAAAAGAAATTAGCGCCACAGGAATAAGAAAGAAGATCCACTAAATCTGTTTGTAGTGGCTGTTCATTTCTAATTTTCATTAAAAATATTCCACCTTAGATATTGCAAAGGGTCCCCTCTGAGTGATGCTACAGAGTCACACAGGACAGGTTTATTCAACACTGCTAAATTTGTTCAGTAAGTATGTCGGCAATGACCCTCCCTTAAGGGGAAGGAAGCACTTAAGATTCGAAAAGGAGGGTTGTCACACCTGTGTAGTTTGAAATATGCTACAACCATTCCTGACTGACAGCTGTAAAAAGAAATGAATATGGCAATCCAGAGCCCAGCACAATTTGTGGTCTTGTGAGTTTCTGCTCACATATCCTGGCAGTGCCTTGATGGTGTATGTACAGCTGAGCAAACCACCCAGGGGTCCCTTCACAGACTCAGTGGTGTTTATGATGCAGTTTACCTTTTGTGAACTATATTCTGTGTTTGGTTAGATGAATCACATCAAAGTATCTGTTTACTGTTCTGACTAAATGTCCACTGACCATTCACAGACCAGATACTACCTGAGATAGACACTTGTGTCAGACACACCGAATGTTAGGCCAGGCAAGTTCCACACAACAAGTGGGCTTTGGTTTAAATAAAGATTCACTAAAGATTCCCTTTGATCTAGTTGTCCCTGACTCTCTTTGACTCTAATTTTAACTGAAGACACTGGAATCATCTCTATTTGATCAGAGGAACTCTGCTCTCTGTGTCTCTTGGTGAAACTAATTTCACAGAACCACAGAATATGCTGAGTTGCAAAGAACCCACAAGAGTCATCGAGTCCAAGTCCTGTTTCTGCCCAGGACCATCCCCAAGAATCACACAATGTGCCTGAGAGCTTTGTTCAAATGCTTCTTGAGCTCTGTCAAGTTTGGTGCTGTGATCACTTCCCTGGGAAACCTATTCTAGTGTCCAACCACCCTCTGGGTGAAGAACCCTTTTTAAATATTCAACCTAAACATCCCTGACACAACTTCAGGTCATTCCCTCAGGTCCTGTCACTGGTCACAAGAGTGAAGAGATCAGCGTCTGTCCCTCCTCTTCCCCACACGAGGAAGCCTCTGTCTCCTCCAGGCTGAACAGACCAAGTGACCTCAGCCACTCCTCATATGGTTCCCCTCAAGGCCTTTCACCATCATTGTTGCCCTCCTTTGGACACTCTCTAACAGCTTAATGTCTTTCTCCCCTTGTGTCCCCCAAAACTGCCCACAGGACTGCAGGTGAGGCTGCCCCAGTGCAGAGCAGAGCAGGACAATCCCCTCCCTTGCCCAGCTGATGATGCTGTCCCTGATGCCCCCCAGCACAGGGCTGGCCCTCCTGGCTCTCAGGGCACTGCTGGCTCCTGTTCAAATGTCCACAGACCAGGACCCCCAGGTCCCTTTTCATGGCTCTGCTTTCCAGTCTCCCATTCCCCAGTCTGTCTGTAGATCCAGGATTGCCCCATCCCAGGTGCAGAATCCAGAACTTTCCCTTGTTGAACTTCACATGGTCGGTGATTTCCCAGTCCTCTGATTTGTGAGGTCTCTCTGCAGGGCCCTGTGCCCTTGTGCCCTCGAGGGAGTCAACAGCTCCTCCCATTTTTGCATCATCTGTGAACTTTCTCTGTATCACTTCCAGTCCTTGTTCTCAGTGCTGAAGAATGTGCTGAGGGAGGGAGGTGGGTTAACTGTTTAGCCCAAGAGGATCTCAAGTGAGTTGAGATCAGGGCAGATTGCTATGGCTGCACCTCAGAGTTTCTCCTAAGCAGAACTAGTGACTTACCAGTCTTGCTTAACAGAGATACTGAATTTTTTAAGAAAATGCTCAGGGCCACATGTCAACATAAAGCAAACTGTGGGTCAGTTATTTTTTAGCAGATGTATTTTTTTCCTGCCCATGAGAGGTCTAGAGGTGAGAGGAAAGCTCCTGTTGGCCATGTGAAAAGCCCTGTGAATATTCCTCCACATGTGCACATCTGCACTCCCAGGTCTGAGATACTTTCCAGAGAGAAAAAAGGAGCTGCCATGGTGTTAGTTCAGGGAAAGGTCTGACTGATAAGCACCAATTTATATTTTTAACTAACAGCACTGGAGGTGCCCAGCAAACAGGCTCCAGTATTGAAAACAAAAGATTAGCTTTGCTCATACAGAGTAGTGCTTCTGAGCCTAGGTTCAGCTAAGCACTTTTATAAAGAAACAATTTTGTTAATTCTACCATTTTACCTAGGTTTTAATCAGATCCTGTGCTCAGATGAGATTTTTAGCCAGTGTAACTCATTGGCCCGGGAGAACTCAGTTCAGACACTATGTTTGATCTGCAGTGAAATTGTTCTTTTAATTCACTTTCCCAGCTGGGTTGCCTCTGGCACAAAGGGTCAAGGGATTTGGGACAGTTCTCTTTGGCTCATTCAGGATCAAAGAATGGATTTTACCTGGTTCCAATTTTCTTCCACCCACATTGTGAGAGATGACAGAACCTTTGGCATCCAGTCCCCTATAAATGCAATAGGCAGTGACAACTGAAAGCAGCAAAATATGCCAGTTCTTTTGGGCAGACACCAGCAGATTGAGGACCAAGAAAAAATGAGAAGTATGAAGGGGGTGCTTTAATCTTCCCAAAGTGAAGAAGCAAAAGAAGCAGGAGATACAATGCATGTCTCCTGGATGAGCCACTGGAGAACAGGATGTTTGTCTGTTGTACCAGGGGAAGGTATAGAAGGACAGGATGTGCTGGTTGGTGCTCTGCACATAAGGAACCAGGCTCTGCTTTGGTTTACACAATCTCAGCTTGTGTTTATGAAGGATACTAAGCAGAGGAGTGGGTGTCTCACCCCAGCTTTTCTTGTGTAATTCCAGGTAAGACACTGATCTTCCATAATTTGTGGAAAAGCCAAGAGAATATCTCTGTGAACCTGAAGTAACCATTGTCACTAAGGCACTATGGGACTGTCATTGGAATTGTGGTAGGTGATATCCCTATTTATTTCATTGGGTTATGCATTAGAAGCAGTGGAAGAACTTTATGTTCTGAACATTGCAGTGGTCACATTATGGCCAAAGAAGGGTCAAGTGTGGAACACTGAGAGGACAGAGTATCCTCACGAAGGGGGTAGAACACCTAATCCCTTCTAAGTGCAAAACAAACCAAACCAGAAGTTTTCAAAAAATCAGGGAGAGAAAATTTAGTCACCATTATGACTGGTCTAATTTCTGCCCTATTCTACTTTATAAATTACATTTTCTATCTAATTTGAGAGACAATTGAGCTGTTTTGCAGCATTCAGCTTCTAGGATCCTTGATAGATCTGAATCAGACACCCACTCGTGAATCTAAAGAGATATCTCCTTCACAAACCATAACAATTTCTTGCTTAATTTCCTGTGGATTTTGAGGAAAGATAGGTCAAAGCTTTTTCCTTTGTTTTCTCAGCTAATAGCATTGACCATGGGCTCTAGAGATATTTCCAACACTTTTCTTGATGTTTATATAATTTATATGAGGAGCAATTTAAATAGTGAAGAACTCTCCTAATGCCATATTGGCCAAGTTCCGGATCTGCCCTGGGCAGTAGAAGAGCATCTATCTGAACTGCTGTAAGGCCTCTGACACAATGCCTCATGACATCCTTCTCTCTAAATTGGAGAGAGAGGGATTTGGTGGGTGAAGAATAGGGTAGTCACATCCAGAGGTAGTGGTCAATGGCTCAATGTCCAGATGGAGGTCAGTGACCAGTGTGTCCCTCAAGGATCTGTACTGGGATCAGTGTTATTCAATATCTTCATCAGTGACACAGACAGTAGGATTGAGTGCACCCTCAGCAAGTTTGCAGAGTCCACCAAGCTGAGGGTGCATGACAGGCCTGAGGGATGGAATGCCAGTTAGAGGGACTTGGACAAGCTCAAGAAGTGGAACCATGTGAATCACATGAGGTTTGACAAGGCCACCTGCAAGGTCCTGCAAGTGGGTCTGACCAGCCCCTGCTACAATACAGGCTGGAGGATGAAGGGATTGAAAGCAGCCCTGTGAAGAAGGACTTGGATTTACTGGGCAAGGAAAAGCTGGACATGAGCCAGCAATGTGCTTTTGTAGCCCAGAAAGCCAAATGTGTCCTGGGCTGCATCAAAAGCCCCATGGGCAGCAGGTTGAGGCAAGTGATTCTAACCCTCTACTCTGTTCCTGTGAGATCCTGTCTGAAGTGCTGCATCCAGTTCTGGGGTCCCCAGTGCAGGAAAGACATGCAGGGAATTTGGAGGTAGGCCATGAAGATGATCAGAGGGCTGTGAGGAAAGGCTGAGGGAGATGAGACTGTTCAAGTCTCTCTAAGTAGGAGAAGAGTAGGCTCCACATAGCAGCCTTTTAGTACTTAAAGGTGTCTTATAGGAAAGATGGGGACAGGCTTTTTACTAAGGCTTGTTGTGATAGAACAAGGGGCAGAGGCTTGAAAGTGAAAGAGAGTAGGTTTAGACTGGACACAAGGAAGGCATTTTATATGATGAGGGTAGTGAAACAGGAACAGGGTATTCCTACGTGTCCCATCCCAAGGAACATTGAAGTCCAGGCAAGACTCTAAGGAATGTGACTGAGTTGAAGATGTCCCTGCTCATTGCAGGGGAGGTGAAACTAGATGACCTTTAAATGTCCCTTCCAACCCAAACCATTCTATGAATCTGAGATTGTAAGATTTTGATTCAAGGTCTCATCCAAAGCAGAAAGAGAAGATCCAAGATAAGATCCCAGAAAGAGCTCTAATACATTAAGTTTCATCTGCAGGGCAGAAAGTCCTGCATGCCAGCCTTTCAGAGAGGCCTAATTTAGTAAGTGTGTTATGGAAACAGTAGTGGAGCTTTCTAAAGTCAGGGCAGTCAGAGGAAGGAGATATTCATCTCTCTTGTATTGTGAGGACTTGGTTGGATCCACAAACATTCAGCAGCAAAAAAAGACAGGGAATTTCAGTTCTTCCTGGGTGGGCAGCAGCTGCATGGGGACTTTAAGTATCTAATAAATATTCGAAATAGGTGAATGTGGATTAATATGTTGCTCATTTCCAAAGATTTTAAGAAGGCATGCTGAGACTTGTCCACATCAGTAAGGGGTGTGATACCATACACACTATACTTCCAAAGCATAAAAGGATTTTTCCAGTCAAGAGGGTAAAATATTATTAGAGTGGCCTGTATTAACTGTCAGAGACTGTGTGCATTTGGTCTAGAATGTATACTGAATACAATATTTTATGACATTTCTTATATTACCTGTATTTAGTCACTCCCTTTGCAAAAAGAGCTCTCTGTCTGTGGTGGTGTCTATTTCTCTGATCTTTGACAAAATATAAAAGTAGAAAGACCAATAACAACGCAAGCAAAAAGATCATTAAAATAATTTTTATTCTACGAGCTCAATGTTCAGTGAGTTTGCAGTAAAAATTTGTGAGTGGGAAATTACACATTTTTTACTAAGTCTGAACCAGTTCTCCTGTCCCAGTTGATGATCTGCCCTTGTTTCAAACCAATTAAGCTGGAGCTAATCTCTCTGTTGATTTGAGACATGCTGTCTTTGTTACTTATAGCTCCTTTTGTGCACAAAGTTGTAATGGATTTTTTTGTAACCTACATCTGTATTGGAGAATAATCATCCTTGTACAAGCACAGAAGATCTGGTTCCTGAACCAGACAACTTTGAACTTGACTCAGGGCCAAGTGAAGAAAAACCAAAAGCTTCTCATTGACTTCACTGCATATTAGATCAGGCTGTCACTGTCTACATTCAGCCAAGGACATACAGTAGCTAATTTAAGGCCTATATTGTGAATAGGATGGAAAGTACAATGACCATGCAGTACAAATTCCATTTATTTATCACCTGCCCTTGGTAAAAGGTGACTGGAAAATTTTGTTGAAGACATTTAGGAAAAAATTTGGAAGAATGTGCTTTCATCATTACCTGAATTTAAAGGAGTTTGTAGAAGTGGGGTTTTTTTGGCTTTTGGTTTTTTTTCCCCTGGGAAGTTCATAGAGTACCAAAGGATACAAGCCAAAAAAAACCCAAACCAGACCAAACAAGCAAATATCCAATATCCAAACAAAAACCCAAACCAACTAACCACACTAACAAAAAAAAAAAAAAAAAAAAAAAAAAAAAAGGAAAAGAAAAAATAAACAGGTTAGGAGCTGAATCAGATGGACAAATAAATTAAACTTGCTATGAGTAACTCCAAATACTGTTGCATTTGGATGTACCTGCTGAGAAATACATCTGCTCTTAGAAAAGCTCTAGGATATTTTTGGCCGGAAAGCTACACAACCCCATAAACGAAGCAGTTAAACAGTGAGCATAAATTGCAAGGTAAAGCAGGCTTAGAGGGCTCACTCTACAAACATCCTTATAAAAGTTGCTCTAAGTTGGCAGCTCCTCTAACAAAGCACGGAGTTCCTGGGGCCAGGCCTGAAGGTTGAACTGATGGTAATACATCACCACCGTGTGGTCATTGCCAGGAAAACAAACTGCCTTTGAATAGTTGGGAAAACGGGAGCTCTTTCAAAACTAGGGAATTTATTTGTGTTTATTGTGACAAACAACTGACAGCTCTTGGCCACCAACACTGCTCTGATGTGAGCGTGTAATACATTACAAATAAATAAAATTATTGTCCCTGTTGCTGGGAATAGGAGGAGAATCTTTCTCAAGGCAGATATGCTTTAGAGGAAAGTACTGCAGAGTATAGCAAAGGATAGCACTGCTTCGTTCAAGCTTTCCTGGCAGGTTAGGTTTTTTTAGCTTTTTCTTGGGGGGAAGGGAGGTTCCTGTGAGGTATTTAGGAGAGTTCGGGATGTTTCCCCTTTTATTAGGACTGTGTGCAAAGCAACACCTTAAAACATCCTTGTCTGAAACAGCAAGGAACTCACTGTACAGAAGGATGCACACCCTGATATTTTGTTTGAATAATGGGAGGAATCTCATTCCATATTCTGCTTTTGCTGTAATAATGTTTTCATCCCTACTCAGATCAACAGGACTTTACTGAAGGAAATTCCTTCTTTATAATAACTTTCTACAACTTTCTGACTTCTGCCAGATCTCTCTTGTGCTTAGTAATTTCAGAGGGATGAGATTACTCTGGTCTTTGGTGAAGTGTTCTGGTTGGGCCTTAATTGTCATAGTCCTTGTCTTACTCTTTGCCTTCTTCTCACAAACCCAAACTCTTTTTTATTTTGAGTTATAATGAACTCCGGAATGTGACCCATAGTAAAATACTACAGATTGTTAGGGAAGTGATTGTGCCCCAATACTCAGCAGTGATGAGGCTCCACCTCAAATCCTGGCTTCAGTTTTGGGCTCCTTGCTACTGGAAAGACACTGATGTGCTGGAGAGTCTCCAGAGAAGGGCAACAGAGCTGAGGAAGGGTCTGGAGCACAAGTCAGGTCCTATGAGGAGTGGCTGAGGGACCATGAGGTATTTAGCCTGGGGAAAATGAGGCTCAGGGGAGACCACATTGTTCTCTGCAACTCACTGAAAGGAGGTTGTAGCCAGGTGGGGGTCAGTTTCTTCTCTCAGGTAACAAGTGACAGGGCAAGAGGACATGGCCTCAAGCTGCACTAGGGCAGGTTCAGGCTGGAATATCAGAAGAAATTTTGTCCCAGAAAGGGTTGTTAAGCAGTGGAATGGATTAATGGAAATGGTGGATTCACCATCTGTCATGGTTTAGGAATGGTATTCCCCAGTTTAGTGTTCCCACTGAAACACTATTCCCCCCTCCCGCCTCCTTCTACCTCTGAGGCAGGAGGGAGAGAAGAACCAGAGACACAAAAGGTAAAGATCACAGGTTGAGATTAAAATAATTTACTGGACACAGCAAATGAAATAAAATAAACAGTGAAAGCAAAATATTCATAACAGAGCGTGATAGATGAATAATTCACACATGAGAGCTGGCCGTGCGGAACTCAGTGGTACTCAGACCCCAGGCTTCACCACCACCCCACCAAAGGAGCCCTGTGCATGGCATGAGGTGGTGTAGAGCAGCCTCTGGGGTCTGGCCCTTCTGGCTCCTGCAAAAATGAACCCTGTCCTGGCCAGAACAAGGACACCATCCCTGGAGGTGTTCAACAAATCACTGGATGTGGCACTTAGTGCCATGGTCTAGTTGACAAGGTAGTGATCAGTCGAAGGTTGGACTTGATGATCTTGGAGGTCTTTTCCAACATAAGTAACTCTGTGATTCTGTGGTTGTGGTAAGGAACTTGTATATGGTGGATCCAGATGTGGCTGCAAGCAGACTATGGCAGCTATTGCTGTTTCAGACTGCAATTTATATCAGACTCTGAGAGGAGACCCTGAAGGAAAAGCACTTTGACATGCAGGAGAACTGTGCTGGGATATGTTTTTTACCTTCTGAAATACTAATCATTTGTGCAGGAGTATACCAGCAAGGAGGGAATAGGCAACCATTCTCCAGGAATATATTCAAGCCAACAAGAAATCGCCTCTGCTTAAATTATTTATCTGGTATTTTAACAGCTCGTTGCTCCAGAATGTATTTTCTTCTCATCTTCATCACTTTTCATCTAAGTGACCCTCTTAGGAGGGTGCTCCTTTGTGACACCAAGAACTTCTATCCAACTCTCTGAATTGTAATTCATGCAGATACCAGAATGTAATGCCTGCAGATACCAGATATTCATTTGGGATATAAATTATATGGGCCAGGAACTAAAACGCTTTTGTTCATGGTCCCTCCACAGCCTTCAGCTGGGTCAGAGGTTAAATGTAAATCCCACGGAAGCATACCAAGACTCAGTCTACCAAAAATTAATCTCTTTTCTGGGATACTCTCCAACCTGTATATTGATTTTTTTGTGGAAGTTATGAATCTGATGAACTACTGTGCAGTAATTGGCTTTCAGAGTAATTGTGGCATTTAGGACCAGGCTGTCTGGGTAAGAGCAACTTGATCCATATCCTCCACAGCAGACTCTCTGGAAAAAAAAATGGGGAAGAAGGAAGGGATATTGGGCAAGAAATAAAGCATGAAGTCCTGGTGTAATTGTGTAAAAGTACAAAAATGTTGGAGTGGGAGTAGAAGCATTTTGCCTCTGGTATCTCTTCTGGTGCTACAGGGATACTGCAATCTTTTTATGTGTCAGGGTTTTAAAAAGAGTGAGTGAGGAACCATGTTATTTGAAGTCTGAAGAATTATGCTTTTCTTGACAGACTCAAGAACTTGAAGAGTTTTCTTTCCTTAGTTTACCCAAAGAGAGGTTGATAGTCCTGTCAGAGCATCCTTCTAAAGGGCTCAGTCAGGGGAACACCTTAACCGGTGCAGAGGCAAGAGGATGAGGGCAAAATTGGACTGCAAAGAGCTTTCTGTCCATGTAATGCAAATACCACAGCAAGAAACACAGTCACTGTGTGATCAGTTCTCAGGGAAGAAAACCACCAGGTTTGGAATTTCATTTTGCAGAAAAAGGCATAGCAAGAATTCATGGTTGACTGAAAATACAAGATGAATTCAAAGGATAATTAGCAAAGTGTTTTTAAAATTGAGATTTGCTGTTGGAATGAGCTGAAGAGAACAGTGGATTTATCAAACCCTAATTCTCTCATATCCAAATTTATTATCTTTCTAGGAGACAGATAGATGTCAAAGAGAAATCTGTAGAAAAAATCAAGGGCAGCTGGGAAGAAAAAGCGGTCTGGGTGCCAGATGAGAAGAAATAACATCTTCTAGATTTAAACTTTTTTTATTAGTACTTGAATATTCTAGGGAAGGTTTTCGACATAAAACGTTTTGAGCAATGTCAAGCTTTTATATTATTCATAGATGCCAAAATAAACATCCCATGCATCTGCTTTTCCTCTGTCTTGTGATTTTCAGGAAAAGAGTCAAATATCTGATTAGGCCACAGGGGACACAGACCTTCATTATTGTTTCAGACACAGGTCAATCTCTCACATGCTCTTCTCACATTCAGCAGTAAAAAGACAGAAAAAATCTGGAAGACCTGCAGAGCAATAGTCTCTAAGTCCAACTTATGACTACCTTTCTTCTCCCTTGCCACTATGAACAAGTTTTCTCTTCCTCCTTCCACCATGGATATGAAATCCCTGAATTCAAGGTCTCTCATGCTCCTGCAGATCTTGATGAATCTATTCCTAAGGCATAGGAATATGCTCATCTTTATCTCCCCACCAAAATCCTCTGGTAATTAATTTCAACATTTAATTTAATATGAGAAAAATGATAATTTTTGCTTTTAAACCTGTGGCTAAAAAGCAGTTAAGTCCCTCAATTCCTTGTGCTATGAAAACCAGCAGATAGTCTCAGCTGTTCTCTTCACATTTTCCATGACTCTATTCTGTCTGACTATTAGTGTCTGACTAATAATAGTGTCTGACTATTCAACTGATTCTTGTACAGAAACTACTCTATGTTTCTGATCATCTCTGTCATGCTTCCCTGCATGTTTTCTCCTTCTAACATCTATTGCTGAACTGAGACTACCAGAGGCAAAGACAGCTCTAGACACACCAAAGAATTTGAACATAATTTCATGATATTTTGTTTAATCTGCTCTTTTATTCAGTGATTTAATTTGCCTTTTTCAGAGTTCACTGATAAACAATTACTACAAGGTCACTTTTCTCAGTGGTAAAACCTGATTTAGAGCCTATCTAGAGTTGTGTTTGGTTTTGTTTCTATTCATAACTTTAGATTTATCTTTGCTGAATTACATTGTTATGTTATCACCCAGCTACTTTGCTGCATCTTGTGATTTTTCAGCAGCTCTTCCAAGGCTTATTGATTTTAACCAACATGTGAATAAATGACTGTCAGTTTCCATTCTGCCAGAGCACACGAGTTGCACAGAAACTTGCAGCTTCCTGTATTGCTCCATGGGCATGTACCTTAAAAAAAGGTATACCCTCAGCATACCCTGATAGGGCCTAGAGAGTTGTTGGAGACAATACCACCAGCTTGGGGTGAGAGAGCAACAGAAAAGAAACGAAAATCCTAAATTTATAAATAGTTCTGTTTCTCCCTAGTTTTCCACTTTTCCCAGGCAATTTGGCCTGATCAGTGGTTAGTAATGTTCCTCTTTCAAGTTAACACCCATGATCTGACTCCAGAAGGTGAATGGTTGAATGATTACAGGGAACGCTGAACTGCTCATTGTACTACACTAAATTCTGAATCCTTAAGAAATATATCTGTATATTATATATCTGAAATATATCTGTAATTCATAAAATTCATCTGCACAAAAGGCATGCACATGTTATGCATTGCCCAGTGCTTTTTTTGATCACTGTAGATGGGGCTGCATATCCCCACCATGGCACCAGCAGAGTTTTCTGACATCTCAGACAGAGCAAACAGACATCATTCCTGAGGTGGCAGAGCTAAGAGAGTGGCTGTGTCTTCACAGTCCTCATAAAACTTACTAGGATCTCACTTTTTTGAATTCACAAGGTATTTCAGCCTCCACAAAGCCCAGATGATAACACAAATTAGCTACTGTGAGAGAGAGATCCTATCAGTCAAGACAACCAACTAAACTAATGTTTGAAAATATGACTATGCCAATTGAATTGAACTTGTCAGCGGTGACAAGTGACCATTTTGGTGTTAAGTGCTTCTTTCATTGGATCATTTTGGTTAAAAGCATCCTTGCCATTAGAGGGCACCAAATGACTTTACAATCTGCCTCTCTCCCACGAGTCTGGGATTTGTACCCAGCCCATGCAGAGACTGAGCCCAGCCCTCTCGAGCCACAACGCAAAATGTTTTGGTGTCAAACTTGTTGTGTCTCAGTGTCCTCCACTCGACTGCTACCGTTTTGGCCCCAAAGCCCACCAGTGTCGCTGGCAAGTTTTGCGAACTGTCACACTTCTGAGTGGAAGATGCACAACCTCCTCCTGGCCAGGAGAATACAGGGAAAATCTTATTTACATACATTTCTTCCCCTGTCAGGCATACAGCCTTTGGGAAGGGAAGCTACACTGTAGAAACAGCAATAAACCTGGGAGGTTCGAAGGGCATGACAGGGAATGTCACCTAACAAAAGATAAATGGGCTGAAAAGCATGGAATGGAGAACAGCTATTAGAACACTGCCTTATTGCTGTTATCCTGTTATTCCTCTCAGCTACCATTTACCATTTGCTGGTATTTGTCTGTTTTGCCTTGGTCACCTTACTCTTAGGTGTGTTTTTCTGTGTCTATTGCTTTGATAGCTTTACATCTTTTAGTTTCGTCTTGAATAAAAATCACCTTCAGTCAGATTATGGCTGCAGGGGCTGCCAAAGGAAAGGGTAGACTGCAGAGAGAAGTCTCTGATGAAAACTTTTCCTTCTGGACCAGAACTGAGGATCTTGGGTTAAGATTCAGTTAAAACCTTGACCTACAACTGGGGTTAGGACAAAGCCTAGAGCTGAAATTGGGAGTTGGCTGTAAAGAGGCTGCTGAAGGATGTTCAGTTTGCTAAGCATCTTCTGACAAGTCATACATAGGCTCCTGTAAATATATAATAGGAAAAAAAATGTATGCTTCAGTCTTTAGGGAAAGTGGAACAAGGCCAAGCAATTAGTTAGACTGCTGGGAACCTGGAGAAGCTCTGCTAAAATTAAATTAGTTGCTATGGCTATGATTTACTCTATTTCACAGCCTTTTAATTCTGTTCAGTTTGGCAGGGTTATCCCAGATCTATACCAGGGTGAGAGGTCCTTTGACTTTCCTCTGAGAGCAAAATCTGGTGCAGCTAAGTATGAGGACAGCAGTTATGTTTTATTATGGAACAGAGGTCTCTCTAAATTATGTCACCTGCTGTGGATCTTCACTCTAAGTTCTTAAATAATAATAACAAGATATTTCTGAAACACTTCTGACTGCTTGTGAGGATCAAAGTGTGATGTTGACATTAGTATTCTTTGAAGGGGAGAACTCATCACAGTGTTTGGAAGCTTTTTCCCTTGCTTTGCTTCTTGTGGGTATGTGAGATAAAGCAGTGCCAACATCTTTGAAAACAGAAAAGAAGAAAGAGAACCAGCACTTGCATGAGCATCTCTCAAAAAGTCCAAAGAACTTTGGTTAATCCCAGCTGTATTTATAGTGCTGAAAAATATCTCTTCAGGGAAGGACCAGATTTCCTCTTAAAACTGTAACCAACAATGTATAGAGGATGCAAAACAGAAGTACGGGATACAACCGTTTTGGGAATTAGTTAAGTGCATCTGAGTGCAAAGAATTATGGAAATTTACATCTTAAATTTTAATAACAAGAATCCAAATGACAAGCTTTACCCTTCAGTATATATATAAAAAAAAATCTAGAAAGTATCCTTTCTAATGTGTATTAGTCAAAGTGAGACCCTAAGATGGGATTTATATCTGCCAGGTTTAGGTGTCTCCACTGCATATGTGTGTGGATGAGGTGTCTAAGCACCTCTGAAATGTGGTAGAGATCCAGTCAATAAAGTCAATTGCATTCAGGATGTGATCCACTGGACCAGATGTGAGTGTATTTTACTTTGAAAGTACACCCTAAATTATATCGAGTAACTCACCATCCACTAAAAGCTGCTTAGGCAGTGAACACAAACATAGATGCTTACACTGTAAACACTCACCTCCAGTCTGAGGAATTCTGCTTTTAGCATTTCTGAAGCTGTTTAATTAGAAGAAATACCAAATCACCCATATTAGAAAATGTTTTGAGTACTTCTTCTACATCAGTTTTACAATACAGTAATAGTTGTCAAAAACATTGCTAGGAAAATTGTTACTAAGGATTCTGTGACTGAAGGATAGATGTCTCAAAAATGCAGTGCAGATTCAGGTGCTTGGACAGCATTCAAGTCAAAAACACTGACAAAGGACAGGGTTCCCCTTGTATGGGTCTGGTCAACTCTGAGATCTGAGAAGTAATTAGGGGAAGAGAAAAAAAAATTCTTGAACAAGGAGTTTGAATTGGTAGGTCTGGACTGTGAGTCTGACATCTTCATTCTCTTCCCTAGACACTACCAAAAAAACCCCATACGATATATCTTCAGCTGAAATGTCTGATATGTCTATATGGCTGAAACTCAGGTTAATTCAAATGCCTAAACATCTTCCAAGGCCCAGAGTAAACATCTAAACATTTCCATGTATTATACCATTTACCTGTCAAGACTAAGAGTGCAAATTGAAATGCTGGCATATTGAAAGTTACACATTATGTGAGGAGTCCAGCACTGTCACTTCAAACTCAGTCTCTAAAATTACAATGCTATACCTAGCAAAGCCCTCCCCACCCCCCAAAAAAAAACCCCAAACAAAACAACAACAAAAACACAAATAAACAAACAAACAAACATGCCAGTTTAATCCTAATACTATTTCAAGGTGGAAAGATAACATGGCTGCATGGTCCTTGTGCTCACAAAGAGGGTTCATTTCTAGACAGAGCTTTTTATTTTCTCTTAAAAGTAAGCAAAGCTCTGCAAGCAGTCACTTGTCCAACTTGTCAGGCAGGCCAAGTTCTCTGTTTTGCTGCGTTTTTAACCTTCTGCCTTTTCCAGTACTTTTCCCTACCCACACAGATTTTGGTAATGAATATGACTGTTGATTTCAGACAGGAGGATGAGATCTATCAATGCTATCTTGAAGCATTCTTTCTGAAGCAAAAAAGAGAAACTCTTTTCTAGGTATCTCAAGTTTACTTAGTCCTGGGAGCATGAAGGCTGCACTTTTTCTAATTGTGTGGATTTCAAATTGAGGGAAAAATTGTGCTGAATATAAAATCCAGGACTGTTCAGTCATGTAATGTTCCATTCCACATCCTATAAATCCCATAGGCTAGGGAAGACATATCTGTTGTCTTGGTCACATGCAGATGCAGAAAAAATTTTCTTTTGTCAACTGACATCCATTGGTTGGCTTACTTTAGGGCTAGGAATTTCAGAAAAAGCCCTTTGGAGTTTTCTATGTTTGTGATTCTGGTGATAAGGGCTGAGATGTGGATCTTAGAAAGTGGAGGCCAGTTCAAGGAACTGTTTTAAAAATGTAGGCTCAAAACCAGCTTCTAAAATTTGAAACAATATGGTGAGGCATATGGGGACCTATTTTATACAAATGATCAATACTTGTAATTTTTTTGGCATCTTTAAATTAATTTCTCAAGTTGTGTAACGAAAATCAGACACTGGGTAACAAAAAACCCCCAAACAAACCCCAAACAAAAACAAAACAAAAAAACACACCAAAACGAAAACAAACAAACAACTCAACAAAAGCCCCAAAACAAAACAACCAACCAAACAAACAAAAAACAATAAAAACCAAAACCAAACCAAACCAAAAACGTTGTAAATCTTCTCACCAGTTCACTGTTTTAATCTTACATACATCTCACTGCTCCAGGATGGGATTTTGTGGCTTCACAATCAATGGGCTTGAGCTAGGCTGATATTATGGTAGTAAGTCAAACCCCATAAACTAGTGACTCCCAACCCAAGTCACATTAGGATGAGGAAGAACATGAAAAACTCAGTTTTCAGACACACTTCTAAGATCTTGCACATTGGAGAACCCCTAGAGTTAACATCATCTTGGAAAGGTGCTTATACCCCTTCTGACCCCCATGATGCCTGCTTTTCCCTGATGCACACTTTCTGTATAAATGTGCTTTCTGTATAAATGATTCTCTGTGGAACATGCAAGGACCTGTGGCATTTATGGCCCCCTGCTGATAGCCCCAACACAGGCTTGGCAGAGGACTGCCTTCTTTCCATCCAGCTGCTCTGGAATCACTCTGACCTCAGGATAAGGAAAGGTGAAAACAAAAAACATATATTACCACATATTAGAATATATATATTTCTATTCTACCACATCCCACATCCCACATAGACAAAATAATTTCAGAAGTGATGAAGAAGTCACAGCATTCAATCAAGACCACTCTTACTCCTGCTCTCCTCCACATGTTAAATCTTCCAGCATTTTGTTTCTTTTTATCCACTTTTCTCTCTGTGATTTTTGTGGTAGAGGGTAGGAAGAAATTTATAACAGTGTTAAAATTGATTCTTTTGGGCAATGTACTACTGCACTGTCCTTTGGTGTGTTTGTTCAGATCACCTCCAACAGTCAGACCATCAGTTTGTGCTGAGACCCACTGGGAGGCTGAAGTGGTAGGCACTGGAAGTGGGCAGCTCCTCTTGGACATCCTGCAGGCAGGATCCCTGGGAAAGGCACTCCACTCTTCTGGCTTGCCCAGAGCCTACATACACATGCATATTCATGACTGGCTATTCTTTCAGGCAAAAGAGAAAATTTCTTTAGAAAATTGCAGCAGCAGAACAGGGCCGTGCTTTCAAGTATTTTGTCTTTCCCAAAAGAAAATAGCTGATGCCATGAAAAGTTTTGTGCAGCCATAAATGCACTCAACTGTGCTGTAATGTTTCATAGAGGGGGAATTTTCTTTCCCAGCCCAGCTGCTGAATAGTTTGTGCCTCCAGGCTCCATGAGGAATTGAGAAATAGGACCAGGCATCATGCTAATTTTTATCATTTTTCACCCCATTTGCAATAATCTGGGACACAGAGATTCCCCTGTGTGGCAGAGCATTCCTTCCTGCCTCCAGTCGGAAATCACATGTGCAGACACAGGTACACAAACACACACTTTTGTAACTCATCTCCCCTTCCAGACATTTTTATGGGGAAATGTTTTGGTGGAGAGTGTCCACACCTGTCTTCACACGACAGTCTGATCAATGGTTTTTAAAGGGCACGGCAATCAGCCTGGGACTAATGCTGACTCTAAGAAGGTAACACTATATAAATGAACACGCACCTGTTTAAGTTTCCACTTGCTGCTTATATATACGTTTATTGTGTGTCTTTTCCTTTTTTTCTCTTTTTTTTTTTAAATCATTTTTCCACCAGCAAAATGCTTCACTCAGTAAAAAGTGATCTGATATGGAAGCTGGGAAATTTGGTATTTTCCTCTTTTGACCAAGACATCTCAGAAGATGAATAGACATTTCAGAGCTTAGGTTTCCCCTGAAATGTTTAGGTTATCTAGTCTGATGTTCAACCATTGACAATGAAAACAAAACCTTCTGTGTTAGAAGCAAGTGTGTAGTTGTTGTAATAGGCAATTAATTAGGAACTTTCATGCAAATAAGTAAAGATAATTTTCCTAAATTCAGCTGATTTGTATTCTTTGGCCTGAGGATAAAACTAGTAAAATTTTCAAGAGTCTCTTAAACAATGTTTCCTATAAATCCTTTATTATTTTAATGTTTTTCTGCAGGGAAGATGTTCTACTTCAAGACCAGTACTAACACTCCCTCCTGTCTTTTGCCTTGCTTTTTGTCATAGTTGTACCTTGTGGCTCTGAATTGTCTCTGGGTGCAGAAGAATGGTCAGATCAATGAGAGCCATTTTTAGTGATATTTTTTTGAGTTTCCATATTCCTGTAATTCATGGGAGATGAGGCTGGGGAGATCAAAATGTTTCTTTTATGCTTTCTGTATTTTTTTTTTTTCATTTGTCATGTTGATCCCACTGTCCTTTAGAGACTTCAAAAATCTGCAGTACCACGGAGCCAAGGAATTGAATTTGCTTCCTTGCTTTCTGCCATCACCCAATGTATCCTTACCACTGGAAAGGGTTGAAAAAGGTTCTCCTTTCTTTTTGTCCTGTTTTGTGAAGAGCAACACTGTTTTGCGTGGATACAGATTTTGAAATGGTGTGGGTGATTCCTTATCTGTCTCTCTGTGCTTGCCCCAGGAACTGACCTTGCCATGCACTGTTAAACACAACTCACAGCTTCATGGGCTGCTCTTTCCTTCACACAAGGTCTGTGGGCTCTGAGAAAGCTGCTTCACACGATTTCACTTCAGACCATCAAGATCTCTTTTTTTTTAATCATTAGAATGACCTTGGAGCTCAAAGACACATTCCAGGCAAGGCTCCTGATACTGAGGAACTGGTCTCTAATGAGAGAAAGGAATTTGTAGTTGCCTAACTAGAGTGTCCTTTGCAAGCTGAGACTTATTGCTCTGGGATGGCATGCTCTAAGTCTTGCACTTCCTCTAATGATTTTCACACCTACGAACAAGACAGAAGCAACTGTCTCTTGCCCCCAAGATTTCCATCTACAGTAGGATGTTGATTGTATATGGGAGTAGGTTTTGAAATGGGAAGGCTTTAAAATGATCAGACACCTGCCAGATTGTCTTGATCCTGACTCTCTCATGAAATTGAGTTACATTTTTCTACATGTTCCAGCACTGATCGAGGCAGATGTATTATAGACCCAAATGTTATGAAACGGGTCTAAAGAGAGAAACAAATAAGGCTGAGAAGTGTGTTTGTTATCTGATTTATAATAACTTGAAATCACCCATTTGTAATGGTATCAGCAATTACTATAACTTACCACAGAAAAAAAACCCACACTAAAATATTTAATAATGAAAATGGGTCCTTTGCTAAGTCTACATCTGTCACTGTGACCTGAGTTGAGTGTGCTATTACAACAGCAAGAGGCCAAGGGCTCTGTTGGCTGCAGTCCCCTTTGCACTGAGCCCTGATAGGAACCATCCCTGTCCCCCACTCTGCCCTGCAGTGAACTGATGATTTTGCTTGCAATGATTGAAGTTGGAATAAAGGATTCAGCCAGGATGGCCATGGCTGTGCCCAGGGTTCAGTGGCACAGTTGGCTCCAGGCTGAGGCACTGTGAGAGCTTCTGCTTTCTTCCTCTGGTTGCTCTGCTTGAGCAGACTTCTGAAAGAGTTTGTGTGTGATGTGAATATGAACTCAGACTGTGCTTGGAACAAGCTCAGAAGGCAGCAGCATCTTCACACCTTCAGTGCTGCTGCTGCTTCATGAGCTGTCAGCACTAAAGCTTTCCTGAAGCAAGATTTGTCTGTGAATACTCAGTGTTGCAGAGCATTTATACAATATATCTTCAGGAGGAAAATAATACTTCCCTGAACAAATAGAAATGATAAATTTGGGTTAAAATTAAAAGAAAAAAAAAGGCGAACAAAAAACAAAACAAAAACCCCCACCAAAACAAAACAAACAACCCCCTCCCCTCCCCCCCAAATCCCCCTGTTTTCAAGTATCATAGAAATTTATTTGTCTGGTGGCTGAAAGAACAACTAATTTCTTGCTGTTGCAAGATGACAGGGAAAGCAGCTGCATCACTGTCTCTTCAGGTGTCTACAAGAGATGTGGACAGACATGTTCAAATATACGGGAAAAGAAAATTATCCTGGAGACCTGTGAGGATGGATTTTGGATGGATCATACTTCTATGAACACTGGAGTTGGAATTAAACAAATCCCTTATCTTTCAGTTGTTGAAAAACAACTGTTTTTCAAAAGTTGTTGAGGAACAGCCCCATGAAAAGGCTGTGATCTACAGGCAGTGAGGTAAGCAGGAGCTTTGGTCAGGCCCTTGCAAGCTTTGCTCCTTGCCTACAATTGCCGAAAAAAAAAGAGCACAGACATCTGTGCCATGGTCCTCTAAAGGCACGAGTTATCCATGGAACAGGAATGGCTGCACTTTGGTGGAAATTCTGAGAAGTACAGGATATATTACGGGTATATGCTTTTTGATTGCCAGAGGATAAATTCATGTAAGTGTCAAATATTTTCATTAATCCATTTTTTCCATCTAGTCACCCTCTAATGTCTGGCTCAGAAGCTTTAGGGTGGTTTTTTTTGTTTGGGTTTGGTTTTTTGTTTTGTTTTGTTTTTTTTGAGGGGGGAATTTTGTTGCTTTTTTGTTCTTGGGATTTTTTGCATTATTTTAAACTGCAGTTAGGAAATTGAATAATCTTTGCATGAAACTTCTTGCTTGAGAAGGCCAACATGCTACAAGACTTGTATATTCCATCGCTAGTGTAAAATGACTGTCAGCTTGGGGGCAAGTGGATATAAAAAAGGAGTTGGATATCTATCTAGTCAGACCACTGTGATGCTATCGAATGCTCCGAAAAGAAGTAACAAAACTGCTTGATCCAATCTTTGGTGTAATCAGCAGAAAAACTGTTATATTCTGATGGACAGAATCTAAAATTTATTTTTCTCTAATTTCTGAATTTCTTCTTTTTCCAATTTCCACCTTGTCCAGAGAGAAAACTTCTCAATAGCAACTAAAAGTTATGTTTCTTTTCAATACATGCGGGACAGACATTTTCAGTAGTTTGATTATTTCTTACCTATAGACCAAAACCACTCACTAAAAATGACCCTTTATAGTTTTCTCAGAGCTAAGCAGGTTTTTGTTAAACAGGTTGGATAAAATTAATCTATCAAGTTCACAGGACTAAGGAATAA
The DNA here is from genome assembly GCA_024734555.1 of Trochalopteron elliotii. Classification (NCBI taxonomy): domain Eukaryota; kingdom Metazoa; phylum Chordata; class Aves; order Passeriformes; family Leiothrichidae; genus Trochalopteron; species Trochalopteron elliotii. The sequence goes on from JANPWX010000019.1 coordinate 6,740,652, forward strand.
TCCCAAGGCCTGTGCTAAACAGTTCCTATATAGTCCTATACAGACATCTGTAGTCTGTGCTGCAGTGGTGTGACTAAATGCACTGTACAATTAACTGCTGTCATAGGAGCACACTGGTTTTCAGCATTATAACTTTTCCTGTGGCTTTTCCTTCTTTCTCAGCTCCTGAAGAATAGTCAAAGCAATCTTAGCCCCATTAGAGCCAAAGGTTTCCATTTTTGAATTCTTCTATCTTTGCTGCCATTTGTGTTACTCATGAAAATTCTTCTACAGCTGAGACAGCAATGGCATGATAAATACACGTCCTTCTCTGATTATAATAATTTTCAGAATAACTGTGTCTTTTACATCCATAGTTTCACTACCTGGTGTTATTTTAGGGTTTTTTCTTTTTTTTTTCCTTTATGTAGAAGATTTTAATTATCTGGTATGTTTGTATGACTATGTGGGTATCAGTAGCCTTTGTGGACTGGTAGGAGTGAATCTGCACAATGAAACAGCTGTTACTAAAGGTCCAATGTCCATGTTGTTCACTTTTCAGGGTTATTCTACTCTGAGCTAGCTCTAATCTGGTCTTGCAGAACTCTTTGTGGTGCAGTACAGTGAGGTATGCTCCTGAAGCAAACCTCCCACTCCAATTTTGTCTGACAGGAATCTAGCTCATGGTCTCCAAGACAGATTTGTGATGGGAACCAAAACACCGTAAGTGAGGGTAATGTGAGATTTGCTTCTAAAGTGTATTCTTGATCCAAACTAAAGCCCTGATGTAGATACATCCTGAGTAATAAGCTGGAAAGGTTTGGAAGGATGTCAGGCTGTAGACAGCTAATACCCAGGATGGATCACTGTTTTCAACAGCTTGCACTGCTGGAGGGAACAGACAGAAGTTTTATGCCCAATGCTGGGATCTGAGAAGCCACAAGGCATCCTACATGTTCGCAGCAATGAAGCCCCTGGTGAGCCAGAGATGCTAATTTATTTCCTTCTCCCTTGAAAATGCAGTCCCTGTTTCAAAAGTTCTGCTAACAAACCACAGAAAACACGTGGTTCCAGGAAGAAGCTCTGCTGGCAGATGCATGTGCTGTGTTTTCAGCTAGGTAGGCAAATGTCTTACGTGTCTAATGCATGGTTGGACAATGTGATTTAATAAGAGCTCAGCTTCACAGGAGAAGACCATTCAGAAATAGTAACTGGCATGTACAGCAGCTGCACTCTGCTTTTCAGTAGTTTTTTTCCACCATTTTAATGAATGTTTTATGTTATCTTTTCTTGCTACTCAATTGTCCCAGCTCCTGTTACTGAACACAAGGGCAGTCTTTCACGACCTGTGTCACTCCACACTGACATAATATACTTATAATTCTGGAAATTCCAAGGCATATATACACTTCATGGTAACTCCCAGGCAACTAAGCCCTCTTGGAGCTAGCAATTTTACTGTATTTCATTCCACAAAGGAAATCCTACCCCCAAAGGAAGCAGTAAGCTCTGGCCACCCCTATAGCTGATAACAAACCAAGACTTTCATCACATTTTTTGACCCATTCTTGGCTTTCAGGAATAACAACAGCTGCTGAAAGCAATACAATTTTTAGTTGTGCTTTTTTACCTTCCCCCCCTAGCAAGGATCCTTATGAGAGGCTGAGAGATTAAATAGCCTTGGGGTAAATCAATCTCCAACAGCTGTTGCCTCCAGCATTCTTGAGTGTCAGTGACTTCATTGAAAACGTATGAGTGATCTTTCAGCATGTTCACAAGTGGAGAAATGTGTCAACTGGGAAATCTCTTTACCCCCAGCCCCATCTTCATGACTGTATACGGATGGTTGAATAGTTTCTCAAAATTCCCAGTGGTTCTATGACATTTCTGTCTTTATCTCCTTGGTTTTGTTTGTTAATCTTTCTTTAATGCAAAGATAGCTCTAAAAAAGATGAGCATGAATTATGTTTTGTCAGCCTGAATATTCCCTTCGAGGGCCATTTGTTTGGATATGTAAATCAGTTTTCATAATGTAAGAGGCTAGGGCAGAACTGACTTGATGAGGACTGAAGTTAGGAATGTGGACTGAAAACGAAACAGAAGACTGCAGACCACTACAGGCAGTTCCCATTTCTCATTGGTGCAGGCAGGTTTTACTTTGATGTCTGCTCTGTAACACTCCCATTCCTGAGCACTGAAGACACAGACAGCCCCTGTCCCCTGACCTCCCAGCACTGCTCTCTGACACTGTGTCCATCCCACACCATGCCCAAGGCCAAGGCCTCTGACTGTGGGAACACCTCCAGCCCACAGTCCAGCCCTGCTTCCCTCGTGCAGAGGCAGCACTGGCACAGCTGCTCCCACCCTGGCAGTAGGGACAGGAGGGGTCAGGGGGCTGGTTCTTAGCAAAAATGAAAGGTTTGCCTAAGTTGACTCACAGATCTGTTCTGAAATAGAGATGTCTAGGGAGTCTGATAAATTTTTTTTGTTGCTCTAGTCACCCTAGTTAGTACCTACCCTAGCAGCTGCATACTTTGTGTGCACCTGAAGCTGCCCCTGATTCCATTTATACCTTTATGAAATTCCACCTTAAGTTTATTCCCATTTTTTATACTGAGGAGGCTGATAAATTTACTCCTTTAAGACCAGAAACTAGTTTCTGCTTTCTAACTAAATATATCTAGGCATAATTTGCAAGCATCTGTTGATATGATAAATGTGATCTTTTAGCTTAAGTGACTTTTGTCCACCTCTGATTTTTGGTGCTGGCTTTTGTGCATCCATGACTTTTGGTACATCTATCACTCCTGCTTTTTCTCTTCACCTTATGACAGTCTGCTTTCAATAGAGCTGCTACAGAAATTTAGATCTGCAGGCTGGGACTAAATAGGACTTTTCATGCTTGTGAATTTCTGCCCAACAAACAGTTTCTTTGAACTTGAACTGTAACCTCAAAATTACATTTAAATCAATAGTCTGAGAATTCATTCCTATTTTAAACTTCTGATTTCCTCTATCTGGGAAACAGTGAAAAAACTCTTAGAACAGAATAAACTCAGCATGTTTCAGTTCTTGAAGATCTTGAATGGACAGAAAAATTCTCATTTGGTCATGGGCTTCCTTCTTTCTTTAGTTAAGGTGAAAGTCACCTTGTTTGAACTGCTCCATAAGGCACTTCCTTTTACTAAAATGCAGCATTCAGTGCATACTCCCGTCTGAATTCACGAGAAAGTAAAGGGCTTTTGACTATGTCTCACTTATCATCCCATGTAACTAACCATTGATATTCTGTGTCTGAAATCCTTGTCTCACATCCACTTGCAGTGAAACATTGATTACCTTCAATGGAGTATTTCATTCTTTAGGCTTAACAGATGAACACTGTGAGGTAATTATATCTCATAAAAATGACCACTCCTTTTCACTAGAACAGTAACTCAATTAAGGATTTGGAGGATTATTATCTCTTTTAAAGCACTTGAAAAGCAGACCAGAGGTTTTCTTCCATTTTGGATTCAGGGAACTGCTGTGTCCAGTTTTGGGGAGAGTGTGTCTACCAGTCCTTCCCTAATGCTTGACCAAACAATTTCCAGATGTGCAAAGTTTTTGCCATCTTGAAAGGTGACTCCTTGGGAATCACTGGATTATCATATCACACAGAAACCCAGTGCAGGGTTTGGCAGCTGTATGAAAGGTGCTGAACCAGAGTGGATCTCTGCTGTCTCTGCTGAGGATTTACCAGGCTTTTAATGCTTATCGTGCTTCTGCACAGGAGTGAGGTTTGCATGCTGGACAGGATTCAGATTTGAAAGCTGGGGAATTTCTCTTGAAATCTTACTTATTTTCTAGTGGACTGTGATGCTGAAGTGAAAAAATACAGAAAAAAAATGTATCAATGAGAGAATATCTGCACTGTATTACCTGGCCTTTACAAGAAGATCTGTGGTATTCTAAAGCATTAATAAGGAGGGATCAGCTGTGTTAATTTATACTTCCATTTCACAAAACTGTCCAAGCATCTCCTACACAATGCTTCGAAAGTAGCTTGGAGGGATAAAAGTACCCTGAAGTCTAAACTTTTATGAATAGATATCTTATGCTGTGAGACAGAAAAATTATTATGAGTAAATGATGTAGCAGAAAGAAAGGACAATTCCACACATTGATATAATACGACTGCAGTGAAATTTTGCAGCAAACAGTATTTATTATGCATAGGAATGTACCTGATCCCCCATAGCCAAACTGTCATCCCTGATGATAAGATATCTATTCATCGTATCACAATTATTGGGTAAAGAGAAGTAGAGAGCTGAATTGCCTGGCTTGAGGTCATGCTGCTGATCAGTGGATGTCAGGGTTATTTATAAGAAGCACAAAGAGCTGCTCATTATGTTCCCACAGCACAAAGAGCTCCAAAGGGACTTACAGCTTGCAAGTTTTACACTCTTCGTTTTGTTAAGCCTAGGGTTTCAAAATTTTGTCCTTGGGATATACATCTACTTTTCATATATTACAGTGAGAACAGGAAGAGACATTTCCAAACTTTAGAAAATATGTGTAATGGTTTCTCACACTGGAGATTTTAATTTTTGTATTTGACACCAATTAAAAAGCAAAGGTGAAGTCTTTGTGGAAAAGAGATATCTTACCTCCGTGGTTCAAATGAACTGTCCGCAGTATATCAGCAAACAGTGCTCTTCTCAAGTACTTTCATGAATGTCAAGGTGGCAATGTCTTTCACCCAATTAATCCCACAACTCCAATTTGACTGTGCTCCCACTCAAAAGACCTCAGGTCAGCAGGCCAGATTTCTTCTAGTAATTAGCCTTTAACCTTCCCAGTCTTTGCTTTTTCAATTGCCACTGACTCTGTGTCAGACAGGAGTTTTATGCTTCTTTTAAAGCCTATTTCACAATGGCTCTGGCTTGACCTTTGGAGTATGTGAATTTATACGGAAATTGTTTGAGAGAGAATTTTTAACTGGTATTTAAGAACATAAGTGCTGGCACTTCCCTAGAAAGGCAACTTAATGCTTGCCTGTATGTCCAGATGTGATTCTGTCCTCCTTACTATTTCAGATTTGTTCTTTTCTTTATGAAGTACAGAAAACGATAAATCTGCCAGCAATTGGTGTAGTCAGTCTGTATACATTAGAAGCAAACAGTGCTCATTTTACAAATTCAGAGACAGCATGGTGCAGTTCTTTAAGCTCAACCCTAACTAGCCCCTACTGTGCCTACATTGTAAATTAACTTGTATATATGGAGAACATTCTTCTGTATCAGACAGAAACAGAAAAATTCAGCCATGTGTCCTGCACACTCTATCAATAACAGTTTCCTTCATTATCAATGGATAGCAGCAAAAGTGGACCTCTGGAGATGCAGTGCCCTTTCAAAGGCCACAGTTAGTACCATAATGAAGTCCCAGATGATCATCAGATTCAATGGTGTGCAAAAATCATTTACATCTCCTGGGTCTAGGAGCAACCATTCAGGAATCACAGAATCATCAAGGTTGGAAGAGATCTTCAAGATTATCTTGTCCACCTGTCAAACCAGCACCACCATAATCACTTCTAAACCAATCCCAAGTGCCACATCCAGAAAAGTCCTGAACACTTCCAGAGACAATGATTCAAGCACTCTGGGAAATTTATTCCAATGCCTAATCAGTCTTTCAGTTATTATTTTTTTTTAATAGTATCTAATCTGAACCTCCCCTGCTGCAGCTTAAGGTCATCTCTCATCCTTTTCCTTGAGACATGGCAGAAGGGCCTGACCCCCACCTGGCTACAGCCTCCATTCAGGGAGATGTACTGACTGATAAGGTCTGTTCTGAGCCTCTTCTTCTCCACACCAAACACCCCCAGCTCCCTCAGCAGCTCGTCATCAGACTTGTGCTCCAGGCCCTTCACCAGCCTTGTTGCCCTTCTTTGGACATGCTCCAGCATCTCAATGTCCTTTTTAGAGTGAGTGACCAAAATCTGAACACAGTACTCAAGGAAGATAAGTAGTCTTTCAACCCCAGAGAAACACCATTTCAAAGAATTACAGAATGATAAAGTATGTCTTAAGATTTTTGTTTCATTTGGCAGGGTCTAGAGGCAGTTGTGAAGGTTGCTGGCTGAGGCTGCAGAATCTAGAGGTGGACACAGATTTCCAGAAAGATGATTGAGATTCCTAGGTATCCACTTGATCTGAACTTATTTGAACGTGGAAAGCTGATGGCAAAGTTGGTGCTTCCACAGCTCCCTAACACATTCATTCGCCACAGTCAGATGGTTTCTGGACTCTCACACGTCCCTGTATTTTCTGTCCTCTAAATGAGATAGGTAAGAGTTAGAATAAATACAAATGTTTATGAAGAGCAGAGGGTTTTATACTTGTGAAGCTTATATGAAATGCTCAAATATGTTTTTTTTAAATCACTGAAAATTTCAGCACGCCTGAATTTAGCTACACAGAAATGCCTACAAATGATATGGAGATTCTTGTAGGAAGAACCCTGGACCCCCTGATCTATTGTCAAATGCCCTTTTAGGGCTGGCAGAATTCCTAAAGACAGCAGTGCTTATCAATGACCTTCCTGTATGCATTGGAAAGCTGCTATCAGATCCTCCCAATGCCTCCTTTTTCCCAGACTGAGCAAGCTTCTTTTCACAGGTCAAACACTCCAGCTTGTAGTCATCTTGCTTTCTCCAGAAGGTCCTGAGTTCTGCTCATGGTTGTGTCCTGGCTGCAGACCTAATCCATGCAAAATCATCTATTTTCCTCAACCCAGTAGAACTGTATTATCAGCTGTAGGTGTAGCTGACTGCATAGAGTTTTGGGAGTGTTTTTTCCAGACCATCAATAATCACAAGTAGATACCAATTATATTTTGACATTACATAGATTCTGATCCTGAAAATTCAGAGCTGCTCTCAAAAGGGGAGACATAACTAAAGAAAAAGTCATGAACAAAGCAGCTGTTGCAACGGTGCATTTGTCCATGAAGTTTTTAGGTTGCACTCAATCTTCAGTGATTAGTAATTAAACAAATTGATTGGCACTTAATTATTCTGCTCTGAATGGCAGGTATGCTTACCTTAACAATATGATAATAATAAAAATTAAAACCAGTTCTTGCAAACTACTCCTGTCACTCACAGAAAGATTCAGAATGATCTGCACAGTTTTGGAAATTATTTCATTCCCTGAAGCATTTGAAATGGAGCTGAGCAAAATCTATTCCGTATTTTGTGAAGGAACTGCTGAAACTGAACTACTAAAAAATGGTGGCAAGCAAGAATTAAATTAAGTTGTATAACTGCAGATAAGTATCTACAGCATAAGTCTTTTTGATACCTTCAAAGACTACTCATTTTCCTAGGTAGTGTGTCTGTTTTTAATGACTCACATTTCAAAGCAACAATAAAGCACATATTCGGGTGCTTTTAATGATTTTTTTTCTTTCAAGTCCAGTGAAAAATGTGCATAAGAAGCATTTCATTTGCTTAGAAATAAATTTGTTGTCCTTGAGTTTCATTTGTCTTTATTAATACCATTTCAGAGGTTTGCAGGTTCTCATTAGATGTGTTTTGTCCCTAATGGGCAAGTTCTTCTGAGTTTGGTGTCATATATCTGATAAAATGGACAAAATTAACTTGTCCTAGATAAATCTGTTTTAACAAGCTTGGTGAACTTAAATTAACCGAAATATTCCAATTTCCAAATGTATATTCCTGAACAGGAAAGTGAAGATGAAGCTCCCATATTTTCAGAAACCTCACTTTCTTTTTTATTTTTTTCTCCACCAGTGCTGTATTTCTCCTCCTACTGTGGGACAGGCAAAGGAAGGAAAATAAATGAGGCAGCGTCTCAAATTGAAAATCTCTCCCGTAAATAAGTTTCTCTCTATTCTTTGTTTCACCAGTAATGGACTTGAGTGGAATTATTTACGAGGTGCCCAGTTCACCTCAATATAACCACAGATGTTATTTAGACAGCGGAATAATTGTGAATAGCATTTTCAGGGAAGTAAAGGTCACTGTCTCTAGCAAAGCACTTCTCACCTAAATTAAGATGTGAAAAGGGAAGTTATCAGCCTTCAGCTGTTCCATGACTAGGAAAGTGAAGCTGTACATACAGACATACTCCCGCCTCTGCCTTTAAAGGAAAAACAGGGAGAGGGAAATGCATCTTGGAGAAGGAACATTGCATGGCCAACTGGAATGGAGATGCTAAGGCACAGTAATAGCGTGAGGCAAAGGTAATTTAGCATGTTAACAATGGGTGTGACTCTGTGTGACTGCAGCGTGGCTAAGCTGGAACTGGTGAACCCTGCTGTTAGCTCAGGGCAAGCCAGCTGCTCTCCCCTATGACTTGGGTACCACAAGCCCAATTTGCCCAAACTCCACTGCTGTGGGGGAGTTTGCTCAGAGCCTCTTACAAGTAGGGCTTTGGAAAGCACTCTATGCCAATCCATTTCTCTTGAAGTGGCACATCTTTCTAAAGACTATTTGGATCAACGTCATCACTTTCAGGAAGTTTATTTTTTATTCCTGAGTAACTGCTAATGTCTAGAATGTCTTAATGGTTCTTTGTAGGTATTAGCTTATGAATCAATACAATCAGGATCTTGGTGCCAAACTCCTTCCTGGTTCATAAACAGCACAATCTCATTAAAGCCAATGAGTTTCCATGGGGAATCTATCAGGAGCAGTTTTGGCCTTGAGTTCTCATATTAAGTAGAAAGCAGTGCCTAGAGCAATGCCTCTTGGCAGAGTCCAGCATTCCATCAAAGAGACAGACAATTAGCAAATGATTAGTATTCACAAACCATGAGAAGCTGCCAAAAATTCTTTCCTAATAGGCTACAATGACCTTATTGGGGTAGATTTTTGCTGGGCTGACAGTTCCAGCAGTTGGGCAGATTGTGCTGGGGATGATCTTCTCATGATTTGTCAGAGACAAATCTTCACAGAAGGATGACTGTGCCTTTACTTAGGGCAGCAAGAGGCACACAAGGGCTGGATGCTGTGACAGCTGGGCATGAGAAGTTGCCCAGGACCCAAATAGTCTGCTGTCATGTGGCCTATAGGGTGAGTCCTTCTGTTCAAGCATCTTCTTTTGTGAATGGATGATTCTGTTTATCCAGCAATTAAAAGGTTTCTTATATGATATAAACCACGGAGTGGACTCCAAAGGAGACTTAGGCCTTGCAATACTTGGCAAAGTAATTAGTGAATAGAGGAGAAGTTCAGAATAGTCCAGAAGCAGTGACTCCTGGACTGCAGAGCTTGCTCCACTTGTCTGCCTATTAACTTCACAGTAAATACTCCACTGACCAAAAAAAGACCCCAAACCAAACCAAATGACCCAAAAAAACCCCAAAACCAAAAACATGCCTCCTCCCCCCCCCAAAAAAAAAACCATCAAAACCAAAAAAATCCCCCCAAAACCATGCATGATTAATCCCTGAAAGAAAAGACTGGAACTCAGGACTCCTCCTCAGCCAAGTGAGTGATCTCACAAGGCTGTGGAGCCAGACTTATTTTTGCTTCCTTTGCCTCATCCAAAACTCTTGAATTCACTTCCATACAGTGGGCCAGCTTTAACAGGAAACATGAATAATATGTCATGTCCAGAATAAATGTGAGTGCAAGGACAACAGGGATCTGTTGTCCTAAGAAAAATGATGCCATAAAAACTAGGATGAGGAGAACTTCTTCTCTGGTGGCACTTCATCTTGAAGTCCAAGCTGCACAGCTACAATACATCCAAGGTCCTTCTGGACTCCAGGGCACCATGAACATGAGTTCATGTATGAAAGCCAAGTCATGTACCCAGGTACTGGGATTTAAATCTCCACACTGGTCCTAAGCATGGTTTTTATGCAGCTACTCTGTTCTGGACTTGTGAGAGTTGGCATGAGGCCTCTTATATGTCAGTTGGCCTCAACAATACAGAGACCAGGGAATATTTAGTTATATATGTACATGTATATATGTACATGTAATTTTGGTGCTAAAGATGAATAGGCTGAATAAACCACTGAAAGCTTTCTGGTGACTGTCAAAAGAACATAATGGGTCAGCTGAGACCAGAGAGTTAGTTTTAGGTGGATAAAGCTGCCATCAGTTATTGTAGAGGCTGATTTGGTGTCATGAGATAATTGGTAGGCAGCAGCCACAGCCCCACAGCAGCCACATTGCTGTCAGATTTGTGTTCAGTCACAGATTTAAACTCTGGCAAGAAGTGATAGCCTGCCATGGAGCACTTTAATTTTCTCGAAAGGAGCTCCCCAGAAACACATTCCTGGCACACTATTTGATAGCAAAACTGGACCACTCTGGTGTGAGACAACAATGCACAAATCTCAAGGAACTGTCAGAGAGCAGTTGGAGCTGGGTGTCCAGGAGGAAGATGTGCAGGATAGAAAGAGCTAATGGAGAAAACTGAATAACATTATGCAAATCAGGGCTAATGCAAACATATAGCAGTGAAAATCAGAAAATTTACACACAGCTCCACCCTGAAGTCACTTGAGCTCCCCCAGGAAGTTAAAAGTAAAGTTTTTACTGTGTTTGGTAGCTCAATTGCTTTGAAAAGGCGTCATGGCAGATTCCATTTCTTTAAAGTCCTATGGATAAACCAGAAGACAGAGCTTTGTGGTTTAAACTCAGCTGGAAACTCAGCCCCACACAGCTGGTCACTCACTTCCCCCTGAATGGGATGGGGTAGAGAATAAAAAAGTGAGAAAATTCATTATTTGAGATAAATACAGCTTTATGGGTAAAGCAAAAGCAGTGTGGACAAAACAAGGAATTGATTCACTCCTTCCCATGGGCAGGCAGGTGTTCAGCCACCCTTAGGGAAAGCTGGCTCCATCACACATAACAGTGTTCTGGGAAAAAATACTCTGAAAATCACTTCAGAAATACTCTCCTTATTTCTTCTTTTCCAGATTTATATGATGCCATATATGGTATGGAATATCCCTTGGGCCAGTTGGGGTCCACTATCCCAACTGTGTCCCCTCCCAGCTCCTTGTGTACCCTCAGCCTCTTCACTGGTGGGGTGGCTGAGGAGCAGAAAAGGCCTTGACTCTGTGTCATCACTGCTGACAGAAACATCCCTGTGTTATCAAACTATTTCCAGCACAAATCCAGAATACAACCCCATGCCAGGTACTGTGGAGAAAATTAACTCTATCCCACACAAAAGCAGAACACAGAGGCACTTTGAGGATGCTGCAAGCACATGACCCAGTTCTGTTCACCTGAAGAAAGCAGCCTTGGCTTGCTGGTATACTGCCTTCCCTCCCTGGGCTGGTAGCTGAAAACCAACCCAGAAGCTAGCATGAGCATGGAAAAGAGCAAAAAATACTAGAAAAAATATTACTTTCTCATCTGCTGGAAGTCTGCATCCAGCAGTAATGAGACATGGCAAAAATGGAGGCGGGAAGAGGCAGAGGTTGGTTTCAGAAATTATCACAGGAATGGAAAACCCGCACGTGGGAATGGAGGGATAGATTTACAAAGGATTTCATCCAGCATCTTCCTGTAGAGTTTGAAGGAGCTCACAGAGACTCTTGGAGAAAGCAGGATGTCAGAATAACATATAGGCAAAAAGTATATGAAATAAAATGAAAATGGGTGCTACTTCTTACCACTGCTATTAGCCACCAGTATGCAGACTTCCAGTGGCATGGAATAGGTATACAGATGAAAAAGAACAATTTCGTGTTGTAATGAATGCTACAGAGAGAGTGTCAGCATCATGTGACAGTACCAACCCTAAAAAAATTAAAATAAATCCATAGATAAATAGGTCTTTTCTTAAATCTGTGTGCTTGAAATTATGCATGTGAATTCATGCTCAGGCATTTGCATTAGCTAGAGTTTTTACACACATGTTCAAAAATACTAGTCTAAAATTATTTAATAGGAGATGATTGATGATTCTGCTGGAGAGGACAAGTTTTCATTGAGATATCAAGCTGTCATGTTCCAGGTTAAAGAGGGATCTATTTAGGGAGAGAATCAGCTACATGTGTGGCTGTATTGCCTAACAACTGTAGCATAGACTGTCATCAGGGCATGCTGTTGTAATTTGCTATTAGCTCACCACCTCCAACTCAGTGCCCATTACCAGCACAGCCTTTTTGCCCTCAAGGCTGGGGCAAATGGAGTCATCCCAAGCTGCACTCCAGCTCTCTGAGCCTCAGGGTATTCAGGTATTAAGCAGTGAAGGGGAAGCACTTGAAGTTTACTGACAAGTGGCACTACATAAAGACAAATTATTTGCAAAAAATGGAGACTGTCACAACATTGACTGGTGCCAGATCAGCTGTTGTTGGGCTGTGCAAGTACTGTCCCTCTGAGTCCTTCCAGACACAAGGGGAGCATAACAGGCTTGAGGATAAGCTTCCCTTTGCTACTCAATGACCTTACCCGGCAATTCAAAGGGATCTGAAATATCTATATTCTGTTCTTTATACAAAGTGTTCACATCCTTCCTAATTACTACCTATTCCCACAAGTGTCTTAACTTCCTTTTCTTAATAACCTTCTAGATTTCAGCAAATAGGCACTGAAACAATGGCTGCTGCTACTTTGTGCTAGGTACAGTATAAAAATAGAATAGGAGGGAAACTTTTCTTTGAAGACATCAAGACCTAAACAGATTGAAATAAATTGTGGAAGGGGAAACACTGGGCAAGAGGATGAAGTGATTAATGCCTAATTACAAAATCAGTCAATGGGAGAGAAAGGAAAAGGATGTGCAGATTCCTCTCCTTAGGGAACAAGTAGTTTATCATTTCACTTGCCTTGTTTCTGTTACTGATTCTGATGAACACATTTTCCCTTCTTTCCCCAGAACGAGTGCACCTACCCAACATGCCAACAATTCCACAAAATTTTCTGCCTGAGAGGAGAAGACTGACTTTTCCTTCTTCCCCCTCAGGTTGTGCTGTGCAGCTGTGATACCAGTTCTTTAATCATAGTGACAAGCAGAGAGGCTCTATGCAAATGTAAGCAAATAGCATTTGACATTTATATGAAGATGATAAAGACAAACATTGGGGGCTGTTTTGAGGGTGGAGAATGTTTACACTATTAGTACAGGAGAACATGGAAATTTAACCAAGCAATACTCCCAAGTCTGAGCTGACATGAGTTCAAAGATGGAATGACCTTGCTGGTTAAGTGGATGTTCCACAGCCTGTTAAATACATTAAAACTGAAGTGCAGCATCTGGTTTAATATCACTCTTTCCAGGATATACCTGCCTTTACCCTCCTTCTTCTACCATATTTTCTAACAGATCTTTTGCATCATGTTAAACCTTGTGTTGATATTTTTGTTTGTCTGTTCCTCCCATGTGAATTTAGAGAGACAGAAAGGGGTTATGAATAGCTACCTTTTGGGTACTTCAGAATATCTGTGGCTTGATATAAATTCTTCCAAAGGATCTTTCTGTTGACTTCAGCAGGGACCACCTTATCCTCTTTATACAGCATCTAACACAGTTAGACCTCACACAAATCTCAGAGGAAATATATAGGCACTCCTGTAATAGCATAGCAATAATAAAATAATATTATCTTTAACAGTACTAGCTACATGGATATGGGTTTTCCAGCTGCTCTTTTTCTGCGGATGCTCCGATTTCTAACTTGAATTTGAGGCAGAGAAGCAGAATACTAAAGGAATGTTTGCACAAGCCATTTTGATGCACCATGATTAAATTCCATCAACAGATTAAGCCTTTCTGTTTCAATCTTTCTTCAGAGATAGTTGCAATGTGTCCAACTCCAATTGTAATACTGTCCTCCAACTCGAGACACAAGAATAAGCCTCTCACCAAGATACTCTCAGTTTTAAAAGTGATGCCTGCAGGCATTCTGGGTCTTATGTATACAAAGGTATGGTAACTCAGTTTGTTACAATTAGTAGTTTTTGACTGGAATTTGCCTAGATTGTTTCATTTTTGCTATCAGAGATGAGGGAAGAATTCAGTCATGAATCCTATGTCATCTTCTTTATGTCTAGAAATTAATCTGTTCTTTTCCAGTTTACTTTGTTAAACTTTCTTAGCATCTTATGTATCATTTCCTGCAGAGATTTTTGGGTTATCTGGGAAATAATTAAATGTTATCACTTACTGGATGTTTAGATCCTAGTTGTGCTGCAGGGTCCTTTATCAGAAAGCATTTCTTTTTTTAGGGGATTGATAGAACAATTAAGTGCCTGGAAAAGTTTTGTCTTTTTTTTGTCAAAATCAATGAAGTAAGCTATGTATGGATATTCATATTATCTGAGGATATTATCATCCTCCATATATTATGTAAATGAGTGAGAATTTATGATCATAGAGTCACAAGGTGTGAACTTTCAGTCTTAGCTGATCTGTAGGAAACCTTTGTGCTATTTCTAACAATTTATATGACAAGTTTCCCTTCCTGTCAGTCTTCCATACCTTGTTTCAGAATGCCCTACAAAACTTAGGATGAAAAATAACTGCTGCAAAAATTATCATTTTGTAACATACACAAAAAATCTTATTCATTTTTTTAAAGTCCATCTGTTTCCACAAAGTGGACTTTTAATTAAAAGGCCTTATCACTCATTGCCTGGAACACACTTCAGCATAGCCCCTGGGTGAGCATTCCTCTGGCATTTAGCTGTCTCCTCTCCTCTTAATTTCTCTGGTGCCCAGTGATAAATAAATACAGGTGTTTTCTGAGCACACACTGTATTATTTCTTTTACCAGTCTACATGTTACACATCTATGAGAATGTGCCACTATCCACAAGCAAAGGATAGGTCTGGTGTTTGTTGGAGAAGGGGAAGAAAGCCAAGTGTAACTCCAGACTTCCCTGCCCAGCCTTTCTCTCACTTTCCTGTGAAACTGTGACAAAACACACACTGTGACAAAAGGCCCTCCACTTTGACTCATTTGACACCTAAGCAGAGCTGAGTGCATATCAGGGAGCTGTGGCTTATCGTGCGGAATCGCTCTTCAGTTGGTGCCAAAGTCCTGGTGACCATGGAGTGTAAGCTGGCTGGCAAAACCTGTCCTGGCCATTCAGGTGAGATCCCTCCTTATGTGTGTGGAGTTGCTAGCTAAGAAAACAGATCTATAATAATTTAATGAATATACTACATATCTCATCAAATATCATGGATTCTGGTTTTCTGAGGTACATCAGAAGTATTGTGTTGACTGCATTGATTGCACAGGAAAGACACTGCACCAAACTCGAAGGCAACTTGATGGCTTACAGAACCCTAACACTTGAGGGCAATAACAGGACAATGACTCATGGCCCAGAGATAATGCTGAGACTGTGAGTTAATATATTGAAGGACTATAAAGAGATAAAAGCAACTGAAGATATAAAGTCAGTCTAAGGTAACACTCTTCTTATAGAAAGCTACTTCAAGAAAGCAATTCAGTCCATCTTGATTAAGGAGGGTGAAATAAATCACACTGTAGATGTTCCTCACATTCTCTTTAAAATAGTAGGAACCTTGAAAATTAGCTTTAATTAGACAACCAGCTTGAAGGTATTAGATCTCATGAAGAAGGATAATAAAAATAATACTGGGTTTTATTTGAAGAATATTGAATTTATTGTTGTCAACATGGCAAATTTTTTGATCACACCAAGATGTGTCAAGTCACTATAGTGAAGGAATACCATCCAGGGGGATCTAGACAGGCTGGAGAGGTGGGCCTGTGTAAACCTCATGAAGTTCAACACCTAGTGCAAGGTCCTTCACCTGGGTCAGGGCAATTCCAAGCAAAAATTCAGGCTGACTGGAGAAGAGACTGAGAGCAGCCCTGGGGAAAAGGGCTTGGGGGTGTTGGCTGGTGAAAAGCTCAAGAGGACTCAGTATTGCACTTTGGGCTGCATCAAAAAGAAGTGTGGCCAGCAGGTCAAGAGGGGTGATTCTGCCCCTCTACTCTGCCCTTGTGACACCCTGGAGTCCTGCATCCACCTCCTGGCCCTCTAACACAAGAAAGAAATGGACTTGTTCCCAGAGGAGGGACACTAAGCCCATCAAAGAACAGGAGCACCTCTCATGATGGGATGAGAGGGTTGGGGCTGTTCATCCTGGAGAAGAGAAGGCTCTGGGGAGACCTTATAGAACTTTCCTGTACCTGAAGGTAGGCCTACAAGAAGGCTGCAGAGGGACTTTTCACAATGTAGTGATAAGACAAGGGGGAATGGTCTTAAGCTGAAGAAGGACAGGTTTAGATTAGACTTTAGGAAGAAATTCTTTATTGAGAGGGTGGTGAGGCACTGGAAAGGTTGCCCAGAGAGTTTCTGGAGGCCCCATCCCTGGAGGTGTTCAAGACCAGGCTGGATGGTTCTCTGAGCAACCTGGAAGGTTCCCTGCTCATGTCAGGGAGTTTGGATCTTTAAGGTCTATTCCAACCCAAACCATTCAATGATTCTACAATATTTAGTAGGGTCAGCAACCCATTCAAGTGGAACACATGTAAGTTCAAGCAAAGTAACAATTACAACTAAAGGTAGTCCACTAAATGTATGCTTCACTGTGGCTATGTGACTAAAAAAGGTTCTTTCAAGGTTATAGCTTAGAAATACTTTTTTAGATCACTGACCCAGAAGAGCTTTGCAATGTCTCTAAAGTAGCTGTTGCAATTTGTTACAATAGATAACTTAGGGAAACTTTAGTTCACAAATCAATGTCCCAATAAAATCAAACAACTCCTTTCCTACTTGTCGTAGTTTATTGTATCAAGGCCCTACTTAATGTAGTTTTAGTTGCTGTGTCATTGATCTAATTGATTGGAATGGCTTCTCTTGAGCTTTTAATTTACACAGAGTCTTTGTGGAGGAGAGGTATTCAGCCTGGGCACTGGAATACAGAGTAAAGAGTAATCCTAGTTACCCAGGAAAGTGATTTATTTGGTGTTTTTTACATCTGATTTTGATGACTTTGAGATTGCATGTGTGGGTTAAAACCAGTTGTGGCTTCACTGTAGGTAGAAGCACTATTGGTTGTTGGACTAATATAAACAAGGTCAAGAGTAAGTATTGAGTCTTATGTGCAAAAAGGATCCTATAAACTGACTTTGCTTACACAGGGATCCATCAGATACAGACCCTAATTGTTCTGTTCTGCTCTGATGGACCAGAGCAGCTGCAAAAGAAACTTATCCAATTTCCTAAAGCAGGGAGGGAACTTCCAGTGTTGCTGGCTTTAACTTGCCTTGTCAACTGCCTTCTGTCAGAAGTGAGATGGGCTAGGGGGTGGAAAAGTGACCTGTGGCTGTTTGGCCCTTGTATCTCTCAGGTTTATCTTGGATGTGTATTGTGGCTGGAGTGGCAGGAGGATGTAAGGATGTAAGCCATTTATAACAAACTTGTTCTTCACTGTGTTATTTTAGACATTCTAACCATGGATTAGACAGAGAAATCAAAATCCTTAGAGCCTTTGGGGTGCATTGGATTTCATTGACTTACTGTTGTCATCACTTCAGAAGCAGGTGAAAGCTCTAGGAAAGATCCCACAAATGGTTTTATTTTCATCAGTCCACAGATGAAGAAAAACCTTAGAAGCAAATAGGCACAAATAGTGTCTTGTATTACTCCAAACAGGACCAATTGTTTGAACAGTCTGGTTGTGTGGAAGTGGGTATGAACTGTAGATACTATAAGAATATTGTGATATGACTCATCTCACCTTTTTTAAGCTATCTGTAAGTTCAGCATCCAGTTTTTTTTCTCATCTAGACTCCCTACAGGCCTTGGGATGTAGGTAGCCATGGCTGATGACCAGAAACTCTCTCTGAAAATGTCTGTTTTCTCTGCACTTACGACAGAGGGAGAGTAAATATCTGGTTTTTAGACTTCATTCAAAAGGGAATGATAGATTTTTGTAATTAAAACTACAGAGATAATTCTACAGGCAGACACAAGCATATTGCATTTAAAATAATTTGGTTCTCATTCTCTGGTGAAAGACAATGGGTACAGGCACAAGAAATGTATTTTGGACAAGTTAAAAAACTTCATGCAAATTTCAGATAACTTTCAAAATTAGGCAAGCCAGAATATCATAAAATCCAAAATTTCTCACAGCACTGTTGACTAGATAAAGAAAAAAATTACTTTTCTTTAGATTTTGAGTTTAGTACTTTGGCTAAATACCCTCAACACTTTGTGGGGCCAGGCCTAACTCAGGCAGAATTCAAAGATTGCTTAGACTTAACTTTTGGTCTGTAAGACTTTTTAGTAACTTAGAAAATCTTCTCAATAGCAACAGAAGGTCATAAAAGCAAAAGCTGTAACAAAAGCTATGTCCTCTAGGGATGGCCCAGTGCTTACAGGGTAAATTTGTAGCAGGCAGCAAACAAACATGAAATTAAATCAACTGCATGTGTTAATTACTTGGCTAGGTCTGTGAATGTCCTGGGAACAGTGAGAGAAAGGAAACTGGGAGAGAGATAACATATTCTCCTTTCATACAATTATAAACCAAGAGGAAAATAGA
The DNA here is from genome assembly GCA_024734555.1 of Trochalopteron elliotii. Classification (NCBI taxonomy): domain Eukaryota; kingdom Metazoa; phylum Chordata; class Aves; order Passeriformes; family Leiothrichidae; genus Trochalopteron; species Trochalopteron elliotii. The sequence continues at coordinate 6,759,155 of JANPWX010000019.1, forward strand.
AACATATGAAGAACATTTTCTGCATAGGCACTCCTTCATGAAGTCTTTCTAGCACTTACAGAAGTATTGAGGGGGTGTCACAGGACACACAGCATCCACTGAGGCTCCTACTCCTCATGGTGCACGGAGCACAAGGGCAAGAACTTTAAAGAATAGCTTGAACAATGGGCTTCTCCCTGAAATACATCAGCCATTACCCACTGGCAATCAGAAGCTTCTACTTTGTGCTCTAGAATGTTCTCCATTTTGGTTCTCATGCCTTTGTGATACCAGGCTACCAGGAATGAGAGAGGGTTCAAAAAATACAGTTCTGAAATCCCTCAAGATGTACTACTTCAGGGCATACTTTTCCTGGAAAGGAAAAGAGAAGTAGAGAAAATCTTGGGAGGTTGATTTGGCTGCCTTTCTGAAGACAAGTCAGCTGCCAGACTTTTATTGTTACTCAACTGATATTTCAGCGAGGATTATATTTATTGTGAACATGTGAAGCAGATGAAGGCAATGACTCTTGAACTAGATTGGGTCAGAACAAAAAAAGGAAGGTCTTTTCATTCAGATAGCTCTGAAACACAAGGCCATTGTTAGTAGCATTTTTTTTTGATTATGCAATTTTTAAATTATTTTTTCCTTCATTAAAGAAATCCAATGGACAATAGAGCCAGGAAGACAATGGACACAATGAACACATATGTGGAAGAATGTTATAAGAAAGAAAAAACACACAATACTGGAAAGAGATTTGTTGAACACTTTCCTTCACATATTTTGGAGGGCCAGCAAAGCAAAACATTGAAGATTTACACTAATGAAGGCCAGAGTTTCCTTAGTCCTTCAGTCCTGGTCAACTTGATGCTCAACTTGACATTCATGTTTATTCTATGGTTTGAGCTGAACAGTAAAATCATAGAAGACAGAGTCTAAGCTTTTCATGGCAGAGACTGACTTTGCTTTATATAGCAACTACCAAATTAGATATTATTGCAACAGCAATAGTAGTTTTAACATAGTATGTGCCAATTTGCTTTCCCAAAAGCATGGCATTTTTAGTAGCTCTATACAAGTTCTAAACAAAATATAGCAGATATTTTAATTCACTTCAGATTTTGACCCTTTAGGGTTTACTCTAATCATATTTTCTAGCTTTATGCGATAATTTCAAGACCAATAAATTGAGTTTGTTCACTTTACTTTATGACTGACAACTATGATTCTTACTGCACTTGCAAGACTCCAGGATCTACGCTCTTAAGGAAAATGCCAACACATCATCATGAAACAGCAAACACTGGTAATTATGTGTTGGGGAAGCAGAAGATGACAACTCCTCACCTTCAAATGACTATATATAAATGTACATTGCAAGAAGAAGTGTTAACTGCTTCTAAGTACCAAGATGAGTTCAATGCTGTGATTTTGTGTCAGCCGTAAAAGAAAGATCCACTCACTACTCTATATAACATTTAATCAAGTACAAATGGTTTCATGCTATTCCTTCTTCCTAGTTCTCTGTCTCTTTCTTCTATGCCTTGGGGATACTTCCCTCCTCTGCAAGAATATTAAAGTAAATATATATTCTCAGATTTCAGAGAGGAGTAATTACAGAATAGAGAGATCAAATTTCCACAGCTTGTAATTTTCATTACTTCATCCCTTGCTCAGTGATGTGAGCAGACAAGCTCCAAGAAACAGCTGAAGCCTGGTGTGGAGGACTGATTTTACCATGAGAAGAGGAGGGGGATTAAGTGGGGTGTAAAGGGCTTGAGAACAGATTCAAATGCACAGAAGATGTGGGGAGAGGCAGAAGGAATGATACTGCACAGGGGGGTAATTTTTGACATAAACCCACAGAATTAACTTTTCTTTTGATCACCAGGCCCTTGAGAACCTCAGTTAAACTGGCTGTAGGAGTGAAAATCAGTAGTGAAACAGCCCCCTCCCTTAGCCCATTTGAGGCAGTGTAGGGTGTCCTGTTCTCCTGTTCCCAAATGTGACAGTGTTATTCCTCAGACAGAAATCTCTGAACTGGGATCAGCAGATTTTTGGATACACGCATTTGAAAAAGAACAGAAATAAAAAGACAATAGTCACCCATCTGTATGCTCCTGAAACCCCAGAGCCCTCACTCTTCCTTTTGAATTCACCAGGGTTAGAGGTTTCCATGTATTGCCATGTGATCATCTCCAACAATCAGATGGGATTAAATGGTGAGGAGACATTTAAACCCTTCGTTCCTTCATTCCCACTGACACTGTCTGTGGCACTGTCTGCTTGCGTCAAGGTGTTCCCTACTTCCTCTCTGAAAGTGGGAGAGGATTCTAGCGAGAGAACTGCTTAATTATGAACATGGTCCTCTGTGGCCTCACTCTTCCCCACTCTTTTGGAGGTCCAAAATAAAAATGCACCACACTGCATTTGAACCTCCAGAGACACTGAAGAGAAAGGCAGTAGTTTTGAGGGTTCTCATCAACATAAGTACAAAATATAATTCATCCTAGCTGAAAACTCCCCATATGAAATCAAATTGCATTTTGAACTGCCTGGGAGTCCTCAGTTCTAGACCTCAAAGTCCCTCATCATCAGGCACTGACAAGCAAAGGAAAATGTAGGAAAAAAACCACTCAGACTGCAGCTTCATAAGTCTTTTAGTGCAGAGAAACCCGGTATTTGGACAACAGAGTTCTTCAGAATCATCAGTCAAGGTGTTCTCCTGATAGAGGATTTGAAAAATAAGGTATAATTTTCTGCAGTCCCATGCAGGGCTATAAGATACTTATCTGGTATTTACAATGAGCAGAGCTCACCTCCAGCAAATCCCACTCCATGAAAACACCAGTGGGCCCCACAGCACAACTGATGGCCTCAAATGTCCTTGTTCCATCTTCTCTTTTACTCCCCATAATGGAGGCTTCCTTCCCTTCACATTGAGATGGGTTTGTTAGCTGGTGTGTTGGCTGGTCTGGCTGAGGCACAGTTTTCCTCCCTGATCTACATTCATACATGATAAAGGATGGAATTTGCCAGCATATCAGCTGCAAATGTTGCAATTATAATTTGTCACTCTCTCCAGGTCCAATCTTGTTCTTAAAAACTATTCATAGTTCACAGATAGAGAAAAAAAAAAACAAACCAAAACAACTTTTTTCTTTATTCCTTAGTCATAGAAAATCCCCTGACCTCAGTAGACCACACTGTCTTCTGTTTAAGATTTAAATGCCCATCAGTAATGAGCATTCATGTGTGTATTTACAGATACAGGCAAAACTGACATGCATTGTATCATGCAGGACTGTCAGGTCTCTTGAGGAGTACACAAAGATCCATTTGACTGTTGCCTTACATTGCTGGGAAGGTGGGAGGTGTCACCTTATCTTGCACGTGTAAGACATGCTGTCTCTGACAGAAAGCTCATAAGTTGTAGACAGCTCAAGGTACTGAACAGCTGCTGGACATCTGCCACTTTAAAGATCCTTGTTCTTAGGAGCCCTGTGGTAGAACACATCCTGTACCTCGCTGCAAGCTCCCACACCAGCCCATGTAGCAGACACCTTGTGTCTGAGGATGCAGTTTAGTTCCTGCCCTGATACATCTTATCACCTCTTCAATCAAGGCGGTGTCTCTAGCAGTTACCTGGTGACTTGAATACAGGAAGAAACCTATTTGAAATTTAAACAGATTGACAGAACTAAGGGTCAAACAAGGGCTGGATTGAGTGGTGGAGGGAAGGATGGGGTAGGAATACCTGAGCTGGTATTCCCAGCTCCAGTGCTGGGATGTATGTCACACCATGGTGTCAGGTTCCAGCAAGCTTGTCCTGCATAGTGACTTACACTCTAGAAGAAAGATGGGGACAAATTTTAGCAGGACCTGTTGTGGTCGGACAAGGACCAATGGTTTTAAACAGAAGGAGGGATGATTTAGATTAATTATAAAGAAAAAGTTTTACACAATGAGGTAAAACACAGGCACAGGTTGCCAGAGAGGTGGTAGGTGCCCCATACCTGAAAATATGCAAGGTCAGGTTGGACAAAGCTCTGAGCAGCCTGATCTGTGAGAGATGTCCCTCTGCAGGAGGGGTTGACTAGATGACCTAAAATGTTCCCTTCCAACCCAAGCCATTCTAAGATTCCGTTTGAGAGACATAAATAGGGGGAGTGGTTGTGGACAAATGTTCTAGGCTGTGATTTTTCCAGTATTTTATTTAAAATGCATCAACTTGCCTTGAGTGTCATCTCCACAGCTGCTAAACTCTAACTGATTTGGGAGGATCACTAGCTTCAAAAGGAGAGGTAAATTGGGTACTGTAGTGGCATCACTTAAAGAGCTTTTAAAATTCTTAGAGATTTTTACAAATCAAATTTTTTCTATCCTTTCCAAACAGAGGGGGAGGAGGAAAAAGAAAGACCAAAGGGTGCTAGGCAGGGTAGTTCTGCTCCCCCTTCCCTTTTGTGAAGCCCTTTGCTGAAGGGAAGCTGGGCAGGAGGGTTAAAGGGGCACCAAGAAGCCGGGGAGCTGGAGGGCAGCGCCTCTCCACGCCGCCTGCCCGCGATGCTGCGAGGGGCAGCGGGGACAGAGGAGACAGCCCCCGCACCCTCCATCGGCTGAGTGGCTCCTCTCCCTGCCCCGAGCATCCATCCTGC